>JAQIXA010003553.1:0-13728 GCA_034699045.1 Nanhermannia cf. coronata Gr-Ori-00579
ATCGGCAGAGATCATTAAAATCATGATGAGAGTGGCCTGTAGTAAAATCGTCAACTCCAAAACCTGAAATCAAAAGTCATTTTTTTCAGATCGAAAGGTTCATTAATTAACGTCATGTTAATTAGATTTTAGAGATCAGTAAGTGTATCATATAGGTAGGTTATTAAAATTGGGTTAAATAACGATAATAATAATAATGACAAATGCTATTATGTTGAATGTTCTATTGTAGGTTTACGAATGGATGAAGAAAATTTTTAAGTTTTCCAGTTGGCGGCCGCGAATTTTCATCTCTGAAATTCCCAACTCCGTCTTCAGCTTCCATTTTGATCAAATTATTTATTTTTATGAAGTCGTGAATATTTTGAGGGTGTAGGGAAAACAATAGGAAATCATTTTTTGATTTTAATCCCTATGGATTTAGGTAGGTATTAGGTAATAGGTATATTATACCTAAATAATTTAAATTAGCCTAAAACACCCATTGGCTTTGAAACTCGTTTCTGCCCTCATGCAAAATCTTTCATCGACAAAATCGGTAGAGAAATCATCAAAAGAAGTGGAGAATTAAAATTAAACCTATACCTCAAGGTATAGGTTATGGACTAAACCCCCAATTGACATTTTATAATATGAAATTAATCACATTGTTTAACCATTTTTTTGTTATTCTCTTATAAATTTTTTTAATTTTATGATCAATAAATACTCTTTAGTATACCTGAAAAAAAATAGCCTCTTTCTCAAATGTAATCTTTTTCAAAAAAAAACACAATGATTTTCTAATGCATGCATTATACAGATAGTTTGTGAGTATTGTTATATCATTTCATTTTACTCGGGAGTATACATAGGTATACATAGGAAATACATAGGTAAAGAAAAAATAGGGCTAGAAAAATAAGTAGTAAAGAAAAGAAATAAAATTTTAATAATTAATACTCATAATAAAATGTACAAATTGACTTTCTCATTGTTGACTCAAATCAAAATCAGGGGTATCAAAATATTGTATTTCTCTATAAAATTAGGGTACTTTATAGAGAGATTTTACTCGAGAAATGTAGATAATCGATTACGGGATACTTGAATGATAATTCAAAAAAGTTTTTTTATAAAAATAAACACAAAACATTCTCATTATGAATTATCCCTATAGAAACCTTAACTTTAATCGATCAAACAAAATTCTAAATCTAGAAAATTTCGAACAATTTTTTTTCCTGTCCTCATTTTTAATAATATCTTGAAAAGTGCTCGCCATTGTCATTCTCTTCGACTCCAGTGTACTTTTTTTTACCAATTATAGACAAATTAAGACATCTAAAATGACAACACTTCAATGGGGACCAATGTACGACCTTCGGGCACCGTACGGGGTCAGGGCTGGAGATTATGCTTGTCTTCGAGTCGTTAAAGGATTTTCAACTCAGTCGTGGCAAAAGGACACCGTCTCTGATTGTCCACCAAGAGCTTGGGCTGGTAAAATAATTTTTCATAATTTCTTATTATAGGGTATTATCATTATCAGCAGCTCTAAGGCTCAAGGCTCAAATTGCATTTATCAATTTCAGAATTCAGAATCAGAAAAAAAGGTCATCATGCCCTTTCATTTCTGCAATTTTTTTTGGATTTGACCAAATTTTTTGAATTTGTGGGGTACAAAGTCTAGAGATCCTTATTCTGAAATTTATAAACAAAAATCAGAAGAGTCTTGAGACGTTGAATTTCGAGCTTTTTAGGAATGGAATGGTTATTTTTTTTATTTTTTTAGCTCGTCCTCGTTGTCCAGCACCAACTTTATTCCGGAAATGTTATGATCGGGGTATTTTTAATTGAAATGTACAATATAACTTGTTTTTTAGTGCTTTTACTTTAATTTGATAGGTGAATTTCCGATACAATTGGATCAAAATTTTGCAGGTCGTAAAATTCTCTGGAAGGCAAGTTCAATTGATTAATCTAATAAGTTGAATTAATACAGAGATGAATACTATTACTGGAAATTTTCCAAATTTTAAAATTTGTAATAACATGGCATTTATTACATGAAATTTCATGCTTGTATAATTTTTTTGATATTTTTGAAGGTTCCACCAGAGCAATTGGACTTTTGCCATTATTTGCCGTTATTCTTCGAGGGACTTCGTGAACTTGAGCATCCATACCATATGTTTGCTCGTCTTGGAATTCATGATATGTTATATGCTTGTCCTGATCGTGTTCTACCAACAGTTCCACAGCTTATTCGGCCACTTCGAGGTAAAACCAACAAGATTTACTATCTTGAAAACTACACTAGTAGAATTTTGAACTATCTGTAATTTGATTGAATTTAATATCCAGATGCTTTGAACACTCGATGTCCACCAATCATGGTCTCTGCTCTTCAAGCTATCCAGCAATTGATTCTTTCTTCATCTCGAGTTGGAGAAGCACTTGTTCCATATTATCGTCAGCTACTTCCGGTTCTCAACATTTTCAAGAATAGAAACTGTAAGACTTTTTTTATAAATGCAAATATCGTTTATTCAAATTATATAATGGCTCTGAAGAATCCGATTCTGGCTTCAATTTTACAAGTATATTCGGGATACTCGAAAATTGAGCCCCATATTTTGTTTATCAGAGCTGAATTATATGAATAATTTATTTTACAGTGAATATTGGAGATGATATCGAGTATGGTCAATATAAAAGTCGGACTATGGGGGATCTTATTCAAGAAACACTTGAAAGTAAATCATTTTACATAATATAATTTACAACTACCTACATAATAGTTTCAAATATGACCAATTTGACATTTCTTATGCAATTTTATGCTAAAAATTCAAATTTTTGATCAATATTCGAGCATTTTGTTCTAATTTTTGCTTGTAAGAATGTCTCAAATTGGTCAAATTTTCAGAAATATTAGAAATCTAATATTTTTATGGTTTCATCAAGTAATGGAGCGATTTGGTGGTGAGGATGCTTTCATCAATATCAAGTACATGATCCCAACTTATGAGTCAGTCTGCCTTAACTAACTCTCTTCGGAATGGATTTCAAATCAAATGTCACCAAATCTTAAAAATAGTTACTTAAAATCTCTAATAATAATTTTGTAAATTTTAAGGCAAAAAATTGTAATCAAATCAAAAATGTAATTGTAATCAAAGCTTATGATATTTAGGTGCTAACTATGAACTATGTACTAATAGTAGAAATCATTTTTTTCAATCAATAATTTATGTATGTATGCAATAGTACCTATACTTGTACTTATTATACTTGATATGTAAGCACTTTTGGCAATCAGTCTACTGGAATAAATCAATTTTAATTGTAAAAAAGTTTAACTTTATTTGGGTAAAAATAATCACAATTTATGATAGGTTTAGATTTAGAAAAAAGCTATTATAGGACAGGAAAGGTTTTTCTGTATAGTTTATCAAGCTCCGTTTCCAGTATCATAACATGCTCACAAGTTTTGGCAATTTTTCTCATTAGAGTTCCAGACTGGATAAAAAGCCCCACTCTACGGATATAGATAAAATTCAGGTTAAAATTCACAAAAACTGCTAAAATTAAAGCTATTTTGTAAGGTCATTTATAAGATCTCTCGAATGCATAAAAAATTAGATTGAAATTAGATCAAAATTTAGACTTTTAAAATAACTTTTGATTGACCTAGAGGTTTGAAAATTGGGCAGATATAAAGCATAGAAAGTAGCATAAAGTAGCTTAGGTCACTTTAAGGGCACATATTTTACCTTCTTTTAGTAGAAAGTTCAACATCCTTTCGTTCCTTCACCCTGCATTGCAATCGAGTCTCATTTAACTCAACATTTCCATTCTCGATCGATTTCCCCAGTTTGATATTGTATCGATCTCTTGAAATCACCCTTTGCTCAACCTTTTCCAGCATTTGTCGCAATTTATCTTCATACTTTACAAAAGATTTTAAAAAAAAATTAATTTAAAAATACTATATAAATCGTTAGTTTTGTAATCAAGTACCACTCCAGACATGTCCAAAAGTTTACGAATTTTCTCCAATTGATCCTCTTGATTTCTCTTGTAGTTATCGTAGTGCTCAAGAAAGTGTAAGACCTCTTTTGTGACCTAAAATATCAATTTTCTATCAGTTTATATGGTTGAAATTATAATTTTATGAGAATGAGTAACTACCCTTTGAGTTGCAATATCTTTCAAATTTTCTTGAGCATCGTAAAATGATAAATTGGCTTGCTTATACTTCCACTCAATTTGCTTAATTAACGTGTGATATTTCTTTGTCTCATTTAGAGCTCCAATTTTTCCAATTCGCTAAAAAAAATAGTAAAAATGTAGCAATTCAGTGATATATAGTAGGAAGGTAAGGTACTCTAAATAAAAATTGAGTTTTGAGTGAAAGTCTACTTTCTCCGCAAAATATCAGCCTTTTTGAACAGATAACAGACTTTCAAGTTGATATAATATTTTGATTTTGCAAATTATTTGCACAATCTAAGCCTAAACTTGAATACTTTTTTTTTTTAAATTTTTACCCTGATAGTTTTATTGCAATCAGTGACTGCAGACACAGGAATCATAACAGCTTGGAAAAAATCCTTCCATTTTTCATAATTCTCAAGCTCGATATTTCCTTGAGGTAAAACTGTTTGAAATTCGAAATCATGAACTGTTGCAATCCTCGTATCTCTCTGTTGAGTAAGTGAAGCCATGACCTTTGAAATTTCAGCACTTAGTTCATCTTTATTCTGACGACATCCGGTCAATTTCTCTTTCATCGTGGTTAATTCAAACCTGAGGATTTCACTTTGATATTTGTAACTCAATTTCTCTCTTCTCAGGTGACAAAAACGATTCCAGATATTTTTTGAGAGATTTGCTGAGGGCATTTCTTTTTCTTGGTCATCGAACTCTTTGAGAGAGCTTGTAATCGCCATGAAAAGTTGATGAACTTTTTCATCTTGTGACTTGTAATAATTTAAACTTTCAGATGGAGAATTCAAGATTTTGACAAGGATTTCGTAAATCTGTAAAAGATTCTCAGTTTCTTTTGGTTGTCCAAAATCCAGTTTCGGTTCTTTTCTAAAAGTTTTTTTTTTTACAAAATTTTGATTTCATTTCATTTCAATACCCTATTGCATTTATCATAGGTATATACAATATTTACATACTACATTTTTTAAGATTAACAATTTTTTGCAAAAATAAGAAATGTGTTTAAATACTGATATAAAGAAGTTTAAAGGACATAAATATATTTCTGATATCTGTAATATCAATATTTAAAAATCCACTAAAAAGTTCAAAAAATTCAAAGTATTCAAAGTAGACCAATTCGAAATCGAACCGAATTGGTCTCTTTGTAATTTTTGTCTCTGGAAAGTGAAATGACAAGTAAATACATGTATAAGTAAGGGTAAAATTTTGTTTTTCAGAGCTGAATTGAACGAATAAACCAATCAAAATATTTGAATTTCCACATTTCTATGCTCAAAAAATATGCTCAAAAAGTTTGTTTTTAATTAAATTAGGTAGGGTACTTGTAGAGCCTTAATAAGGGCTCGAAGAAATGTCCAACTTCACCCAAATCTCTCCTGAAAGACCTAAAAAATACAAGGATACAATTTTAGCTCAAATTTTTCTCAAACACAATATTAAGTATAGTAAAACTACCCTAATTTTGCCTATATTGAAATAAAAACTGACCTTTCAAAAGTTTTTTCAGTTGCTGAAATCCTTTCATATCTTCGAACTACTCCTTCATAAACTGTAAGGGATTCAGCACAACCTCTTTGAGATTCCTTCATATGGTGCTGTAAAATCTTCAACTTTGCCCTGAAATTATAAAAACAATTTAATCTATTTTGCCTACTTATTTTAGTCGTGATAAATTAGGGTAGGGTACTTAAGATTTTCTTCGTTAACTTCTAAAGTTTTTCTGATATTCAGTAGAGCCATAAGTCGGCAAGATTTCAGCTCCTCTAGTCTTATATTCATTTCAATTTGGATCTTGAGATCAAATAATTCACGAAACTTCCGATCTACATTCATTTTTGCTGTCTAGATATTAAAAATTAAAAAAATTATGTAATCTATGTGATATTACTCAATTACGAGTATCTGTATGTAATAGAGATTTACAGCATTTGCTTTCATAATATTTTTCAATTCAGATTCAATTTCTTTTTTGTATTCTTTTCGTTTCTCATCGAGTTCTTGAACTTGAGCTTTATATTCATCGGCTACTCTGTATTCTTCAGCAGACCACTGGAATTATAAATATTTAAAAAAATTTGAAGAATTTTGCGAAAATTCGAATTACTTACTTCCCATTCTTCTTTGGCAATCATGAATTCCGGCTTTGGGATATTAGGTCGAAGCATATCTTCTCTACGTTTCTCAAGGACGCCCTTTTAGGTAGGTAAAGTTCAAATTATTTTTAAAAAATTATCAATTTTTCTGAATTTTTCTGATAACACTAATAATTACATCCATCATGATCATCAGAGCTCGTTCTCGAAATCCCTCCCTTTTGGCTTTAGCTCTGGCTTCTTCTTCAGCCAATCTTCTCAACATGGCGGCCATTTCCTCTTCAGAGAAATATTTTTGAACTGGGACCTTAGATAAATAGAAAAATTCCATAATAATTGTCAAATCCTGACGACTTTTCAAAGTCAATAAGGGTAATTTCCTAGCCAAGATTTTAGAACCTCTAAACTTCTGATGGTGAGTTCCGAATTCCAAAAAATATTTTCGAAAATTTTGTATTTTTATGGAATATTATTACCTCACTATCAAGAACCTCAAAAACTGACTCAGAGTTCTCAGCCTTGTGCCAATTCGGATCTGCAATTTCGATATGAATTCCAAGATATTCTGTGATTTGTCGACATCTTTCATTTCTTCGTTTGATTCCATCCATTTCCAACCTTTTCAGATTTTTAATTTCATCAAATTTTGAGTTAAACCATCTCTTAACCCTTCGAATTCCTTCCCTTATAAAGACCAATTGCATATGGATCTGCTGTCTCGTGTAAATCTCTAACTGATCCAAAGTTGATGGCAAAGGACCCTCAGGTAAATATTCATGAATCCAATTACCAGCGAAAAGTTTTTGAATAAACTTAAATCGCTCCAGATCCTCAGGTGACATTGCCTCTTGTTTTTTAATCATTTCATTACGAATTTGCAATTCCTCTATTGCAATTTCATCCATTTCCGATTTCTTAATCAGACTTTTGGTACCTTGTTTCTTAGCTTTTGAACCCCCATCGATTGTTGCACTGACGTTGACTTTTGACCCTTGTTGTGAATGTCCTTCAGACAATTCAGTTTCACTTTTTGCCTTTGATCCTGATGCGAATTCTTCGACTTTTTGACGAGATTTGAGCCGATCTTGCTCATTAACTTCAGCATCATCTTCTCTCAAAGTTCCTTCATATTTTGAAAGATTTTCAGATTTACTTACATCCAAACCTCGAAGTATGTCTAGGGGTAATTCTAAGGACAATTCAGACCTTGTGGGTGCGTCTTTGTGTTCCTCTTTAAGAAATTGTCGAAGTGCTGTCGTGGTTGTGTATTGCGAGGCTGTTTGCCTTAATTGAGCAAATTGAATTGACTTGACTTCTTCAACAGCTGAAGCATCGAAGCTGTCTTCGAGGGATTCTATGTGAGCGAGATATCGACCAAGTTTGATTTTATTTCGAAGTTCTTGAACTTCATGGAAGGGTCTTGGTCGGATTGGATAGTTGGAGACTTCACGGTCATAATAGAAACCCTGAAAAATTTACCAAAAAAGATAATAAATGATAGCTAAACATTCATTTATGTATCATACTCGTAAATCTTATAATATCGGTATTTGTAAAATGATTTTTAGATCTAAATTGGAAACTTTGAAAATTGAAAATTCTTTAGGTCAAAATTTCCAAAATTTCAAGTCAACTAACTTGAAGTTTCAAATTTTCCAAAATTTGAAAGTTTGACTTGAATTTGAAAATTTGTGGCGAATGATTCGTATAAAAATCGTCCGAATATTTGAAACTTTGAGCTAAAAATGAGAATTTTGACCTTTTTTGATAAAATTAGCAAATATTAACCATAAGTAGGTAAGGTAGAATGATTAAAATCCATTTTTTGTACTACCTGTATTCGAAGGAATTTTATCAAAAAAAAGTCTCCCATACCTATGATTTGTCAGAAATTCTCGAATTCGATCAAGCTTTTCAAATTTCGGAATTGAAGTTACAATATAGATTGACTTCAATTTTTTATTAGAAACTTTTCTAACAATATCTCTAATTTTTGATTTTACTTAATTAATTTGACCGAGTAGAATAGAGTATTTGAAATGCGAGGTAAACTCCGTTTAGAAAAATTAAATTTGATTTATAGTTCTAACCCTTAGCAAAGTGCCCTTTGTGTCAAAATCTTGAAAAAATATTTTGTTCATTCGTGCAGCCCAATAGTATCTCTCCTCAGAGACTGCGGCCAACTTGGCTTTGAGGATATTTTGATCTTCCTCAGCTTCAGCTATGATAAAACCCTACAAAAGTTTCAAATTACTCTCAAAAACTATAATTTTTATAACAAAATAAACCTCTTCAACAACATCAAGTTCAAATTCTTCAGGAGCCAGTCGCTCTTCTGGTGGAAGTCTTTCATTTGCCTCGAGTAGCCCTCGAACTTCATCTCGAATACTACCCAATTCCTCTCTAATTTTGTCAGATTCCTCAATAAATTTTTGAGCTTTTTCTTTTTTCAATTCTTCAGTCAGAACTCTATAAATCAATTAAAAATTTAGAAATTGTTAGAATTTTAGATCAAGTTATTTCTACTAACCCTGTAGAATCTACACTTTTGGACAAATTTTCTTGAACCATTGTGAAATTCTGAAAAAAATTGTATATCAATTCTCTAACTTTTGAAGTTCAAATCAAATACCATAATAAATATATCGATTAAATATGTATGCTTCATATAAATCTGAGTCCATAGTTTCTCATAGTTTCCCCCAGCAATAGTTAGACACTAATAAAGATAGCGATATTCTATTCTTAACTCAATTTTCAATTTTCAATCTTTGTTTTTGTCCAGTTGAGTAGGGTACACGAATACATACGATATCTCAAAGATTCCAAAACCTTTTAAGACTACAGTACAGATAGGTAGGATAAGTACCCTACTGATACAGATAAGAGACTATTGAACTCGAATTTAATTGCAATTGCATCATTTCAATTGTATACTAATAGTTGTCAATGAGTACCCCTAGTATGTATTACATACAATATACCGTAAATAGCTAATTTGTACCTACATAAGTATAAGTAGGTATACTTTAAATAAAGTACTAAAAAATACTAAAACTAAAGTAAATAGGCACCTACTAATTTCATTCCATGAATAATTTGAATCTACAGAGTATAAATCTAAACGATCCATAACTGGAGCTACTACCGGTATCTAATTCTAATTACTAATAAATATACTGTGTAGTCTGTAGATTTTATTTAAATACAAAGTACCTACCTACTTTGAGTTTAAAAATCTTTTAATAAGTATTCTAAATTCTAATGTGACTAACTCAAAAAGTATATTTAAATTTTTACATCTAGGCACAGATATATCACATTCTAAATAGATTGGTAAAACTTGTATTATATCGGTACTTAAGATACATCTTATTATTTATGTTATGCAAGTACCAACTACTATAACTTAGGTATGGAATAGGTAGTAGATAATGTAGGTACTTACTATAAGGTATAAGGTTAGGTACTATATTCCTAATAGGTATAGGTATAGGCTATAGGTTTTATAATATAAAGTTATAAGATTTATGTTAAAGTAATCATTGATTATCTGTATTATAAGAGGAATAAAGTAAATATTAAATTGCAAAACAAATATTGTACCCTACTAGATATATGTGTATGTAAGCACATGTTAAAGACGTATTTAAACGAGAATTTGCTCATTTCCGAGAATATTTTGATCTCTTGGCCTTCAGCGTCTTCTTTACTCATTCATATGATAAATATTTATTCTTTAAAAGATTTTTAAAATAGCCATTAAAAATCATAGTAGTAGTATAGTACTGGTAAGTACCTACTTAACTATTTATAATTTTAATGAGTTTGAGACTAGACTAAAAAGGTAGTTTAACGATTTCTACAAGTTTTGAAACTTTGAAACAAAACTCATTATTCGTGTATTGACTGTTTTTTTTGTGCAATTATTTTTGCGAGATACTAATTTACCATTAAAGTAAACACTACAATACAAGTTCATACCTACAGATTAGTATTAATTTCGAAATGTTGATCCCTCAGTTTATATTAGCTTTTGTTTTTGCATATTACCAAATGGTACATGACCTTTCAGGGGTCGATGCTGTATCACAACGTCAAATTGAGAGATATCAAAGACAAGATTCTCCAAGTTCAAGTAATTCTATTGAAATAGAAAGGTAAATGACAATAAATTATCGATATTTTAAAAAAATACCTATCTACTTGAATTCGAGTAAATTATTTGTTTTATCTTTTTATCTATCTAAAAAGGGAAAAAATTTGCGGTATCGGAAAAGGTCATGAACCCTATAGATATGATCCTGGAACAAGGAGATGCTACGAAGGTGGTTATTCTGGCCCATGTGGTGAAAATATGATATTTTATGCAATCGATCAATTTAATGGAACTTGTGATTGTGAGAATAAACCGAGGACATTGATTTATCATTCTATTACTCAGAAATGCTATCCAATTTATACACAGGTAATTAAAAATCCTATTTCTACTACATATATCTTAAGATTATTTCCAGATTCCTGTCGTTCCTAACTTTCTTTTAGTCAAAAATTCAAATATGTATTCAAATGAGAAATAGAAATGTACCAGTATGTAAAATAGTAAAATAAAATTTTGGTCATTCTTAGATTTTTTCAAAAACAATCAAAAAATATAGCACCACAATTACAGTACCCTACTTAAAACAAAACCTATTAGAATTTTTTTTGAAAGTATCTGTACCTACTTACTTTTTTTGGGGAAAGTGCTTTAAAGCGAAAAATCACCTTTTGCCATTTGTGGATGTTTTTTTGGATATTTTATGAAAATTCAGTTTTTTTTAAACTTAATTTTGGAATGCTAAAATTAATGCAAACGTACCTAGTTAAAACAAATATAAAATAGGTACTTAACTACTTGTATGCAATTGATTAAATTACTTTGTATTTCAACAGGCTTACTGTAGCCGAGGTCAATGGCTTATAATAAACTCAAATGGTAAACCTATTTGTGAAACTCATCGATGCTTCAAATTTACCAGATCTGGGACTGTTGAATCTGTTCCAATAAATAATCATTGTACACTCCTGAATTCATCTTGTGGCCCGAATAAAACCGTCCGATTTAAAACTGGTAAAATCAATCCAGATTGTCTCGAAAATGAATCAGATCGCCCAGTAGCCTTTGGAGTCGGGATTTCAGCTCCAAATCAAGAATGTAGGCCAGGGTCTTCATATTCTATTTCAGGAAAATGTAAACCTACCTTTGAATTCTAATTCTATCTACTTATAGTTATACACATGTACCTACTAACTACATAATAATCTTGAAAAATATTTGTACTTACACAATATCTTTAGGACTAATTTAAAGTATTATCAATCTTATTAAAATAAAGTTTCCAGCAGATTTCAATAATTTCAAAGTATAAAAGTAATATTATGATAATGATTTAGTGTATATTTTTTAATCATATGGTGCAAATCTAGCTTGTAATGGCCAGTCAGTCTCCGATGAAAGATAGATATTTGGGCTTGACCAATTTTGTCTAATAAATTCACTTGGGGTCAAAAGTTGAATCGATATTTGTGCATTTTCTGGATCCAAAAGATACTTGAGTGTGGTCAAAGCTGGGATATAGGCTCTAAGTTGTTGAATTGCCACAAAAGTAAAAGCTGATTTCTCTGAAGAATTTCGATATTTTTCTTCCTCACGATCATTTCTAAACTAAAATCACAAGAAATTCTAGAAAATTATAAAGTATCTTAGGATTAGATAATTATGAATGGAATACTTACAGCCAATTGCTTGCTTGCAACTAGTGCCATTAAAATAGTTCTTTTTGTAAACTCTAGAACAATATCTTGAGCACCATCATCTTCAGCTCTATTTTCGAGTGGGTCATGTTCTTGCCAAAACCATCGAGGAATCTTTCTCTATTCAACAGAAAATAATTTACAATTTTTTGTGAAAATTCTGAAAATTCTACCTGCTTAATTGCAAAATATCCCAAAACAATCATACGATGCACGGAGAAATCATATTCACTTTTACTGTTCGAACCACTATTAGGATCAAGTTCTCTTGCACATATGTCCATGTACATATCTAAAGCTGATTCAGATCCCTAAAAAGTTTTTTAAAAAAGTATTTTTTTTTTGGATTAAGTGTACTAAAGTACTTCAATAACATGAACAAAGTGCTTGGGATACAAGAGAAGGAATCCAGATGCAATTTCATCAAAAATATTCGCATTTATTCGACTCATAAGTAATTCGGTCCAAGCTACTAGATCAGATCCTTTATTCTCATATTCGCCCACAATTATCGCCCGAAAAATATAAGTTCTCTGGAAATTAAAAAAAATATCCAAGATCTTTATAATGTGAATGATAAAGATATATAGCTTACATTTCCAATTTTATGAAAATTCTCCTCGATGCCTTGGAATGCGGATTGCCATTTTAAATTAGGTTTACGATGTTTTCTCTTTTTTGATCCAACGACTGAATAACTCCTTGGAACTATTTGACCATATTTTAACATCGAAACACGAGATTTCAATTCGGTTTTAAGACTTATCACAGGTTGATCAGATGTGAGTGATGATGATGTGAGTGTTAGAGAATTCATATCTGGTCCTGATATCGGCTCTTCTTCTTCCTCAGCTTCATTTTCAGTCAATTTCGATTCCCTTCCTTTTTCTAAATCAGAGCTTGGCTGTTCAGCAGCATTTTCTGAGGCTTCTGTAAAAACCTTTAATGATACATACAAAATTAGTAAAACTCGTACAGATACTCCTATAAAGTTTCTATTGTCTTACTATCATTTTAAATTAGATAGATATGTGTATAGCTTTAAATTTTTACTGATAAAGGATCAAGTTCACTATCTCCTGCAAGACTTCCTTCTTTTTTAAATTCATTAATAGTACTATCGCTATTTTCTTCTGATCCTGATGCAGCTTCAGAACGAGTAGAATATTGATCCATTCCACCATTTTCAGATACTTCTTCCATTGCTGCTTCTTAAAAAACTAGAATCTAGTGCTGTCGAAACACTTAATTCTAGATCCTTTTTTCAAGTTCAGTTCAATACAAAAGTAATAAGAATATTGATCAAACAACCCCAAAAATGAGTCAGTTGGTTTAAAAAATTCTTATCAATGAATCATATTTTACCTACAGTATAATTGCACAAAGTTGTCATAGTCATATCGTGTAGATTTCTTGTTCTAGTAAAAACGATTGTGATTTCAATTATACTAAACACGACATTTAATTATAATATAATAGTTATGAGCTTTTTATGAGTTGTTTTTTTTAAACCTTCTGCAAGTCTTTACATGGAGAAAGTCTAATAAAGGCCAGTTCATAATCAGCTTTTTTTAGAGCTTCTCGACCTCCAGCTTGTACCTCCGGCTTCAATTCATTGTGA
>JAQIXA010003554.1:0-13725 GCA_034699045.1 Nanhermannia cf. coronata Gr-Ori-00579
ATCGTAGTTAGAGATTATCTTTAATGTCACTTTTAAAGTCATAGATTTGGTAATGTAAAAAATTTTGAACTAATTCAAAAATACAGAAATCTTATCCTTGGAGGACAAAGCAGGGTACATTAGCAAAATTTTTATTCAAAATTGACTTGCTTTTTTCAATTTTGTAGTATTTTTAAGTATTTTGCTTTTATAGAAGTTGAATCAAAATCAAAATCTTTATTAGTGATATGCACTATATGATGATACTGTTAATAGAGAGGTAGAAAAACTCAAAATTTGCTCTTTTTTTTCACTTTTTTGCCAAACTTTTTTGTAAATATCAGAACTCTAGGTTCCAGAGAACTTCTAAAAACTCAAATTTTAGGCCAAATCCTTGTACTTGAGATTCTTGAGATTCTTTTACTATTACTATTTAAAACTAAATTTTTCTAAAATCTAAAGATTTGTGATACTGGATACTCATTTTCAGTTCTTTCATAGGATTTGATTCATTTTTAACAAATAAAAAGGTTCATTCTTTATTCAAATTAATCATATTTCAAGGTACAAAATACATTTTTAATCTCCATATTTTCAAAACAATTTGCTCACAATAGCACAGATACAAATGATGGCACTTAAATTACACTTATGAGCATTATGAGTTTGTTTTTTAAATAATAAATCCTATATTATAAATTACTACATAATATTATATACATCATTTGAGCAATTTAAAAACAATGATATTTTTTGATAACAAAAAAATATGACTCTGATTTAATCTCATACCTATTTTGGTTGAATTCACCCCTATATTTTTGGCCTAACTTTACCCATGTATGAAATATACTCAAAATCTTTTTAAATACTAGCCTAACAGAAACTAAACTAAATAAATTCTGCTTTAATTTTATTCAGAAGTATATTTAAACCAAAAATTTAGAGGCAAATTCAACCAAAATAGGGATAATGTTAAACTTAAGTCAAAAGATTAACTACAAGTAGGGTATTTTACAAAATAACAATATATTCATTTAAAAAAAGTATAAAACTTATATCTATGTTTATAAATATATAATGTGTCAATTGACCCCTGTAACTTATATTTTTTATCACAAAGTTTCATTAATGTTAAAAGTTACCTAATTACTTAGTTGAGTATTTGTATCTAAATTATAGTGTAATGGTCTCTAAAAAATAATTATATAATATGTAATCTTTTTCAATAGGAACAATGTCATATAATTTACTTAAAGTTAATTTTTGAAAAGCGTATTTTGCATTTTTTAAAATAATAAAATCTTTAAAATTTGTAAAATATAGGTATTTTGATAATATACAATACAACCCTGTGTGTCCAACTGTATTCAAAATCTCATAAAATAGGATTTTTTTTAAAAATTACATTTACAAAGATACATTTTTGTACAATTTTAGGCTACCTATAATAAGATAGGTAAGGTTAAGGTCTTAGATTAGGTAGGTAGGGTATTTAAAACTATGATAAATTTTTTGTAAATCTAAAGCGATATAACTTTTCTTTTTCTTCGGAAGACTTGTTGGTAATAGTGTAGTCGAAAAATTGTAAATTTTTTCGTAAATTTTTGTAAATTTTTGATTCGAACTTAGGTTGACTCTTCGGTTAGGATATCGTACAAGGCATTAATGTAGGATTGGGCCATTTGAAGTGTCTCGTACTGAAAAATTTAGAAAAAATTCATTATAAGTAACTAAATTTTCGACACATTTCTTATTTATTACAAGAAGAATATGAAACAAAATTCTTTAAAATTCTTAAACGTTAATCTTAATCTTAAGCTTATCAAGTTTTAACTGAAATTTTGATTTCAATTTTGATTCTAATACCAAATTGTATGAAATATTTTAAAAATATTGAAAATTCTAGTATGTCAAATGAACGAAAATTAGGATTTCAAGTTGAAAATCGAGATAAGAATATCATTACGAGACATCAGAATCAAAATATAAGCAAAATTTTATGGGTATAGGATGATATCTGTCACATAGCTTATACGTATAGGTAAAATTTTAGAAAATATAAATTTTGGAGAAAATTTTTTGAAAATATTTCAACAATTTGGAAAACTTTGGTTAGTTTAGATAAGATTTTAATATTAGAAAATGGGAACTTTATAAAGGGCTTTTGAAAATTTCCTATATTACTTTATAGAGAAGTTCATATGTGACAAGAGGACTAAACTGACCTTAGAAAGTTGCTGATCTTTTCCAATGGACGGTAAGACAGTTCTTAGTCGATCAAAAGCTGTATTTAAACTTTGCATCCGCCGTCGTTCCCTCGCATTTGCGGCTAATCTCCGTTTTTTCATAACCAAAGGATTTGACTGTGAAATAAACCAAAAATTTTAAAATTTTGAAATTTTTGAAAAAATCCTACTTATATACCCCATGTTAGAGTAAAATTTGCTCAAATTTTTTTATAATTTATTGAGTTTTTGAATCTACCTATACCTGTTTAGGTGTCCGTTTTTTCGACACTTTTCTGTCTTTTTTGGAATCACCAGAGAGTTGTGATTGAGGTGAAGAAATGCTTGAATTATTTCCCCACTCACTTTCACCCTCCGAGTTTAAATCCTCGTCATTTTTCATCATTTGTCCAGATGGTGGTGGTAAAATTGACGATGGTGTTGGACACGACACTGACATGAGTTCCCTTTTGATTGACTCTTTTGCTTTGACAGTCATATAATGGTCCATGTCAAGGATTTCTTCTGTATTTTTCCCCAATTTGACAGGTTTTGGTTTTTTGATCTGTAGGGTAAGATTTATATGATTTTGTAATTGTTGACCATGACTATGAACATGGCCAAGTCCGAGGATATAGGTGTCCGGGGGTGACATTGGACTGGACATTGGTGTTGAGAATGGACTTGGTGTTTGAAAACCATCAGACATGGACATTTCCTCTTGATGATTCACAAATTGATGGTAATTTCTCAATCTTGAATTATTATTATTGTTGATACTATTCTCCTTACATTCTTCTTTGATCATGGACAACTCCATTATTCTGGGTGATGTTGAGAGCATGGCTAACATCACAAAAAAAATACAAAAAAAACACTCAAACTATCAAAAATGTTCAAAAATGTCCAATATTTTTAGAAAATTTAGCTTAAGAAATTGAATTATTTTACAAAATGATTCAAAACAAGTTGCTGTAACTTTTAGAACTATTCTTGGCAAAATAAACGATTTCAAAAAAATTTCAAAATTTTTCGAGATCTTTCAGCTTGAGATCTTGTTGAGTAACTGAGCTCGGACCAAAATTTTCCTCAACTTTTGTTCGAGGATTGAAGTTTGAGAACTACCTGTATTTCCCCATTGTACTCATTGTTTTGTGGTCAAAATCGAACCCTTGAGGGCAAGAAAAGCAAGTCAGTCATAAGTAGATCGACTACCTACATAACATCAGTATTCTGTACTTACTACATAGTATTAGTATCAGTACCAATACATATACATAAGACGGGGTGGAAGGAAATCCTGGAAAAAAAGTAATAATTGTATAAAATACTTACATTTGAGGGTCCTATATGAAACAACAGGTAGTTTTTGTAGTCAAAAAAGTACTACCTACCCTTATACCTTGTAAGTAGTAGTTAAAGCCCCTTCAAATTTGAAGCTTCAAAATTCGAGTCTCAAGTCGTCTCAAGTAATCTCTTTCATTCGGATTTCAAATAATCCTTTAAGTTTTAGAACTCATTCAAATCAGAGGGCTCATTACATGTGCTCTTTTGTAGGTAATGAACTGCGGTTTCACATCCCCATTCAATCCAGTAAATCCTGACTGAATATATTAAATTAGAACTAAAGTACCTATGTACTTATTAGATTAAAATATGATTATTTTCATAAAATGGAAATGGTCCCATGCCGGCTTTTAAATTCAAATTTTTTTTATAGAAAACACACTCGAATTTGAACATTAAAAGTAAAATTAGGGGATCTTTATTTGAAAAGTTACGTTTTACGTTATTTGAGTCCTTTTATTAATATCTCTATAATGATTTGATATGGCAAAATAGTATTATGACTAATAAATAACTTATCAATATCAGTCATATTTTGCATCAAGTCTTGGCACAGAATTCATTTTATGATTTTTGCTGAGTTAAAAAGCTATTCAATTTTAATTATGAACTAAATTGCAGAATTTAATTTATAAAAGATATTTCGTTTTCTATTTTTTGCAAAAAAAGTTGATAATTTGTTTACCCAAAACTCAAGCAATTTTTAAAAATAAAATTGGGAAATGTTAGAAAAACGGGGTTCGTTTTCAGGTTTCCCATTTTAATTACACGTACATTTTTATATCACTAAAGGGCAGGCTACTTTTAGCTACATACTCGTATATACAGAACATAGGTAGGTAGTTGAAATGTTAAAATTGAAATTACATCTAAGCCCATGTTCATGTCATTCTATTCTAGTAAAAACTTGAGATTTTTTCAAAAAAATTTCAAATCAAATTCTACTGATACTTTCTAATTGAGTAAACGAGATTGGGAGAAATCGTGCATTTTCAAAATCATTTGATATAATATACAGTGCACCCCATCACCTCAAATTATCTCAAATTATTTGAAAAAATCAGTTCAAAATCTGCTACTATTTAGATACCTTAGGTAGGGCTCAAAAAACTTAAAAAATAATCGATGATGAATGAAAAACAAACAAAAAGGCTTGGGTAATAATAGTCTGGACAAAATTGTTGGTTTCAAAACATTCAAGTATTTACTAGTACTAGTACCCTATAAATACCCTATAGGTATAAGTAGATACCTACTACTGGTATTTCAAAGGTTTTTTGTGATAATTTTACAGATTTTCTGAGAATAATACCTTAATTGCCAAGTGTAAGATTTTTCCACTGTTTAGGCTACCAAGTAAGTACTTGTATCTGCAGTACTGTATAGGGTAGGTATATGTAGACTGGATGATTCTGTCACGTTTTCCCGTAGACATCCGATTTCTGACGAAAATATAAAAATCTCAATTATTTTATACGAGTGCCCTCAAGGTCTAAGATTAACCTGTGGACTACTGATTTTTACCTTGCTATTTAACCTCAAGGCAATTTTTAATAGTACCCTACTACAGTAGGTATATAATATTTCAAGTCAGAAGATTCATAAAATTTTGATAAAAAACATAAAATGTACATGCCTTCCTATAATTTTATTAGGTACAAATTACAAAATATCTATTTTTAAGATTTTGAGAATTTTATCAAAAAATGAATAACGATAAGCCGAATACTTTTTTGAAATGCAAAATTGTCAATGTTTAATCTTTAGATATTTCTTAAAGTTCTTCGATACTAATTATAAAGTTACCTCAAAAGTACTTAAGTTTTTGTACTTTTGCTAAAATATTTAAAAATTTATAAAAAATATGGTTTTTTTCTATTTTTGACAAATATGTTAAGTATTAAGCTGGGTATTCTTTCTACGAGTATGTAGGACTTAATTTTTAGGTTTTAGAGCTCATTGTAAAAGATACTATCTGGTTAATTTCCGACTATCGCATCGGCTACTTAAAATAGATGATTTAGGGTCGAATGGGTGATTTGTACATATGTACCCTACTATAAGCAGTAGATATGCCGATATATAGTACCTACAAACTACATAGGTACAGGTACTTATGTATAAGTTTATAAGTACCTACGTTATACCGATATCTGACCTCCCAAAGTGATACCGAATTAGAGTTTGGCACTTTGGAGATCGATATCTCAAAAAAATACTTTTGTTCGAAATTGATTTGATTTGAACGCACGTCGACCAACCACATGAGGTGGTCTTGGCTCCTTCAGCCCGCAAAATAACCTACGATATTATCCTCAAGATCACTATCTCTTATAAAAAGGGGCATTTGTACTTTGTACCCTTGAAATAATCTGTATTCTCAGTTTTTGAAATATTAAAGTCAAAAAATTGACAAAAAAATCTAAATCTCAAAATAATTCAAGTCATGATCCTATCAGAAAGGACTTTTTCGGTTTTAAAAATTCAAAATTTTGATAAGGGTACACTTTCGGACTTTTTTCTCAAACCGAAAATCAAACCAAAGTTTTCAAATTTTCTTTAAATACCGAACTGGAGTCACCATTCTGATTATCGAATTTTAAGCTATTATTATTATCGATCATAATACTTTCAATCAGTCGGTTTTTTGACCAATCAGTATACAAATACAATCCTTATTTTGAAAGAATATGGAATCTTGAAATTAGACTTTTACTTACTGGTATTATATTAGATGGCCCCTTTTCTCACACCCAGTCACAAATCTCTTTTGAATGAGTAAAAAAACTACACATCTTCAATTACTTTCTCTCTTTGAACTTGAAAAAAAGTAAAGTTCGATTTAGTTCAAGTGCAATGAGTAAATTACTTTTTCCTTTTCCGTTCTTTTCAATTGAACAATTGGACAAAAGACTTCTCACCCTTAAAAATTTTCTTTTATTTTGGTTGGTATATTAACTTACCCATCAAGTACCCTTAATCCTACATAAACCTACTATTTTGTAGACAAATTGGTGCAAATTAAACTGAAGAAAAAGTTAAAAGTTCATCCTTCAAACTAATTGAATTAACTTTTGAAATCCTCAAGTTCGAATTTATTACCCAAGTCAAGGCTCAAGTCCCAATTGTGTCCTACAAATCTTATTCACAATTTTTAAAGTCATCATCATTTGTACGAGTATAAGTATAGATAGATTTGAATGAAGATAATTTGTACAAAATTATAAATTTTGAAGGATTCTAAGGCCTTTTTGTGTAAGGTCTTATGGAGAAAAGGTGTACAGGAAGGAATGAATTAAAAGTTTGATAAGCTGAAAGAGACATTATACTATCAGTAGTACTAGTGCTAGTACTTGTAGGAGTAGGACTTAAGTTAAGGATAGTTCTATCAGTAATCAGTAGTACTACGCGGTAAATAAAAAGTAAGTACACCTGACTGACAAAGAAAAAATTATATTGGTCATAATAATACTTATATGTACCTATATGAATTTAGACGTACCTAGGTACTTTTATTAGTATGTATGTAGTAAAATTGAAGGACTTTAAGGCTCCTGTCCCACATACGAATGTTTTCTGGTTCTCATGTGACGTCATATCCTATTTCCGGCCGATTTCTTTGACTACTACTACAAGATACAAAGCTACAAAGACCAGTGAAACAGGTTACTAATCGTGAATTGGGAAATCGTAAAGTCGGGAATTTTTTTAGAAAAAAAAAGCTTGGAAATTTCTGATATTTTCAAATTTCGATATTTTAATATTCTAATAAAAGAATAAATCTGCGATTTACTTTATCCTAAAATGATTTGAAAGATTACTATTAAATTATTTGAGGATTTTAATATAAGGTGTCAGAGATTAAACTTTATATTAGGTTATGCTTTGAAATGGTAATACTATGGTCCAAAAGGGCCGTTTTTGGGCCCAGAGATTATAAAGGTTTTCTATGTCTCATTTGTTAGAGCTAAAAATAGATGTTAGGGAATGTTTGTTTTCCAAAATATTCATTGTTCACATTAAGATCAAAGGGCGTTAATTTTGAAAAAAAAGTAAGAATTTTCAATTGTAAATTTCAACCATATCCGGGAGGTTTTGATGCGAAATCTATAAACAAAAATGCTCCTTAAGATATGGTGATTACAAAAAGATTGTTGGCGGGACCAACAATCCTTCTGAAGTTTTTTATTAAGTTTTTTTCATATTTTAATTCCAATTTATATTTTAAGGAACGAAATCTGGAAAAATTTTGTAAAAAGATAGTAGGAAAATTTACATTGATTTATTTTTTTAATATTTTATTTCAAACCCAACGACCTTTGAACTCAAATATCTCAATGTTCGCTTTGAATTTCTTTCCCAAACGCCAATTTTTTTTAGCTCTATAAAATGGAATGAGATATAGAAAACCTATCAAATTCCTATCAAATCAATAAAAAATTCAAGTAAAATTCATTGAAAATTTTGAGTTTTTCGATTTATGGATTTAAATATTGTTGCAAAAATACAAAAAGATCCCCATTCTCGCATGTTTCAAATAGGTGCTATTTGTAACTATTACCTATATTATTAAATTTACAATATTACATAGTATGTCAAAGTCGTATGTCAAAATTATTTACTATTTTGTAACACTCCTAATACTAATCTTGAAAGGTAAATAAGTAGCAAGCTTTGAAATTTAATTCTGATATCCATATAAATAACAGTAGAAGTTTAGTTTAGATTAGTAAGGATTTTAAAAAGATTTTGGGTTAATTTCATAAAGGGATAAAGTTATACCGAAATTATCGGGGTAAATTCACCCAAAGTAGGGATGAGATTAAATCGGAGTCATAAATAACTTATACGAGTATCTAGTCTTAAAAAAGTTCATATTTGAGGGATTTCCCTCTTAAAAAACCAGAAAAGTTATTTATACTGAAATGTAACATTTTATTTATAGGTAGGGATATTCTCATTTGGGAACCTTGGGAAAAAAGTTAGGTAGAGGAAAGCTCAAGTGCTCATCAACTTAACCCGTCCCTTACGGCGATAAATATCCTAACATTTCCTTACCATCAAAACATCCGTTCTCTCGTTTTTTATCAAAATCTTCAAGAAAACTTATCTATAAAGCTTCTAAATACCTAATATATAATTATAAATATCATGCATAACTATACAAAGCCTTGACTTGCAAATTTTAAGAATTTTTTTCGATTAAAATCAAAGATATTAAACGAAAATTGGGAACTCTTTTTCCCTTTTATGATATCTATCTGTATTTGTTTGATGTTTGGCATTTTAAAATTCTAATTGTTTATAATCGACCTTGTTGTTTACTAAACGTGCTTATATACTAAATTATGATACTGTAACGAATGGTGCAAAAACCCAAATTTGCCACTGTATGAAATTAGCCCAAATTTCTTAAAACCTAACATAATGTAAACTAGCAAAAATTTTGAGTTAATTTGGTCTAACTTACAGGATTAAAGTTAGACCAAAAATATAGGGATAAATTCAACCAAAATATGGATGAAATCAAACTTAATTTATAAATGCTACTCAGATTAGCCCAAAATATAAATTTTGGATTCTATTTCACACTTTTCTTAATATTTAACAGCTTTTTAATGTATGTACTAGTATATAGAAAGAGATACTCTAGAAATAGTAAGTAGGTATTAGAAAATTTTGAGAGCTTTATGTTAAAAGATGCAAAATATTAGATCGAAAATTTATATTTAGGGTTAATTCTGATAGCATTTATAATTTGGACCAGATGTTAAAAATTTTCTTTTTGTTTAATTCTGTAAGTTTTTGGATCTGACTGATATTTAAATAAATAAAAAGCTAAATTTTTCTATCAGTAGTTGATAGAAAAATGTAAAAATTAGAAAAGTTGAGGCTGACAAGCCGGCCCTGTAATTAAACAAGTGTGAGGAGCCAACCCTTTGCCACTTGGCCACTATGTCGGCCAAAAATTGATAAATGAGATTTGACACTTATCGTCAGAATTCAGAAAAATGAGAAGAAAGATAATTGAAAGAAGTAATACAAGTTTTACATTTTTGGTCTAAATTGAAAAATTAAAGTAGAGTGTCTATGTACATACTGATATACCTATACTAAATTATTTTTTTGTTTTGCTTGGTTTTGAATGACTCAGGCATTGTTTTCAAGATTTTTTGGGTGCTTTTCTTGGATTATATGTTGTGCCGTCAAAAGGTGACCACGAGCCCTCACAGTTCGTGGTCTTGCTTTACTTTTCTTTTTGCCTTCGGCCCATCTGATTTCGAAACAAAAAAAATCAGACTTAAACACCCACCAATCTTTGTTTTCAACTTGAAAACAAAAATAATATCGACTACTTACTTCTTGAATAGGGAAATTACACAAAATTGGAACAATTTCTCAAAAAATTTGTTCTTTTTTTGTGATATTTCGTTGAGAAATCAAAATTTTGGTCAGAATTTTGTTTTTGACAGATTTTCAAAATTTTCAAAATTTTAGAAATTCTTCATTTTTCCAATAGTTTATTAAGAACTAAACATGTTTTATACCAAAAACATATTTATTTACTTGTGTTTATTCATTAGATTCAGCTCTGAATAGCAGATTTTGACCTCAAAGTGAAAGACAATTATATATGTGTTTTGCCTACTTAATCGAATATAATTTCTAAATCAAAAAGTCAAAATATGGTAGAATTTGATATTTTAAAATTGATTTTAAAAGTTATTTTAATTTGAAATTTGGAAAAAAAGGTTCATGGATGAATGAGTGCCCTTTAAGTACCAATACTTCAAATATCTGTCTGTTAGATAGTTTAGAATTCAAGTTCATAATTCGAGTTTCAAATCCAAAATCCAGGATTTAGAATCCAAAGCCAAGTAAAGAGTCATTAGGGCATTGCATTCGAAGATTTACAATTACAATTTTTCCAATTTGTGAATTTAGGTCAAACTTCAAAACTTCGATTCTCATTTACATCAAAAACTGATCTTGAAACTAGAAAAGAAAAAAAACCCTTTAGATAAATTGACTTTGGCTTACAAGTATCATTATCCTGTAGGGTACTACTATTAGAACTTATATATACATACTACCTACTATATAGATAGGTTCTTGTGTAACTCTGCATGTTTTTAATGAATGAAAAATCGGTTTCAAAGCTCATTAGGAAATCTTGTTAAATGACCACCTCAGATTTTTCAAAGAGGTTAGAAAAGTTAAAAGGATAAAAAAAATCAATCCTCAAACACACACTTGGATTCGGAATCAATTTATTTCTACAAAAATATGAAAAATAAAATACATATTTATAATACCTACTTATAATAGATTACATTTGTACACAACTAAAATGGGTGTTCTTCATAAAGTAACATCAAATTTATAACATTTGATTGAATTTTTTTTATCTATTTGTAGGTTCTTTTTGACTATTTTGGTCACAAAAAGTCTAAAAGCCCAAAAGATATCTATTGATAATTACCAATTTTAGATTTAAATTGCAGAATAAACTGTATTTTCAAATCCTAACCTAACCTAAGCTAAAAAAATTCGGGTTAATTTCATACAGAGGTAAAGTTAAACCAAAAATATACGGTTTTTAACTAAAATAAGGAAGAAATTAAACTTAATTACTTTTTAATTAGGTAGTTTGAATAGATACTTGTGAGAGAAATTTTTCCGTAGAAAAGCTCTACTGATAATTGTATGCATCTCTGACCTTTGTGTAAATAAATACTGGTCAAAAAACTTCTCATTGCCTACTTAATAATCTTCAAATACTCGTAAATATCCCCAACAGACCTCATACAAAGTCCAGAATCCTCAAAAAAAAAAACTAAAAAGTAAAACTACTTAGAAATGCAATGCATATAAATGAAATCACTTTAGATGAGAAATAAAACTCCCTTTCAATCCAGTTTGGATCATTTATGATTTCCTCGCTCAAAAAATCAAGAATATAAAATATGATTTTAATACATTACCTACATAAGTATATGTAAAAAAAAAGTTTTTTTTGATTTTTTTAGAGCAGGCGGTTGAGTTAAGAGTTAAGGTTAAGGCAGGTGCCCATTAACCAAAGGGATTGTACATTTACCTGCCGAGAATAAAAATAAAAATAAAAGTCCAAGATTCTCAAAAATCCATTTTCAGAAGCCGAAACTCGCCCTTATTCACTTTTTTTATTTTGAATTTTGAGCCTTTTAATACACACTTGTATGTATCTATTGTACTACAGATATTATAAGTACTTATAAAAGTAATAATAAGTATCTTTTTTTTGAAGAAAAGGTCGAAAAGTACGCTCAATCACTCTCGAGGATTTGGAGAAACTGGACCAAGGGCAAGTACCCCCAAAAAATCTGACTTTTTTTATCATATAAAATTTATCATAAACTTACAGATTGTACAAAATTTTGAATCACATCACAGACATTTGCTCAAATCAAAAATTGACAAAGATATTCATCTTGTTTAGCACAAGGAAGGCATAAATAACGATGTTTTAAACTAAAGTTATTTACCTAAGGCTATTGTTACATATGACAGTTTATAAAACTAAAAACATTGCATATTACATAAAAAAATAATCTTGATAAGAACCGGAAAATATCAGTACCTAATAATACTACCTTTGTATCCTTTAAATACACTAGAAAAATTTTTGAAAAATTAAAGACAAAAGCATATTTTAAGTTTATAAGATATCTTTTTAATAAAAATTGTCATTTCTAGATCATAATAATATTTTTATGGTGTTAACTAAACCATAAAACTAGAAATAGGCAAAAAATATTTTGATTTTAGTAATCTACAGAGTATTAATTGCAATGTACCTATCTATGTAAAATGGACTTAATTATAATTTCATCCTATTTTGGTTAAATTTATCCCTTTATTTTTAGTCTATATTTCATACTCTTGTATGAAATTAACCGAATTTTTAAAAATTTAGTTTAGGTTAGGATTTAAAAAAACTTTGGCTTAGTTTCATAAATATAGGGGTAATTTCAACCGAAATAGGGATGAGATTAAATCGAAGCCTAATAATATTTAACTAGACAACCTGGTCTTTGAATTTTGGATCATATATGACTAGGATTTGGTTTACATTTTTGATTTTTGATATCATTTCATTTTTGATTCATGTCGAAGAAAAAATTGATCTCATAGATATAGGTAGGTACAAGTAAATAAATAGTACCCTACTACTGATATAGGTAAAACCAACGAAAGGGTTGAAAAAAAATGAACCTTTTTGACTTAAAGTCCATGATCAATAAGTACCTACATATTTACTTAAATGTAAATAACCACTGGGTATACTTTATACCTATAAGAGTGATACTTTATTTCAATATTTTTTTAATGTAGCCTACATAGATACTTAGGTACATTTATATCTCGATGAGAGGTTCAATTATTTTTATTTCTATTTTTATTATTTCTCTATATTTCAAGCTTTCAACAGCCAGACACTTTTTCATCACATCTGATCTTATCGTACTAGTACTATGTATACAATTCTTGATATTGAAAGCGAAAGGAAATGTTTATAAAAAATTTATTTAGATCCTTTTTACCCAAGATAGAAATTTTAGGTTAGGAGTTTGAGCATGCAATGAAATGATCATTTGAACAAACAAACTAGTAATAAACTAATCGAAATTTTTAAAAAATTCAGGTTCAGGTTCTAATACTATTGGTAGTATACTGTAATCATGAGCAATTACTCAAACTAAACAATAGCTACTTATAATTAATTTTTATCAATTTAACCACAAAAAATAGCTTTAAAATTTCTTGTTAAATTGTGAGATTGTGTGAGAAAAGGGGTCATATTTTTATACAAGGAAAGTTCCAGCTAAATAGATTAAGTTTTTTGACTAGTTCAGATTAAAAATTGTCAAAATTTTGAATATATTGTAACTTCCTAGTCCTATCTTTTTAAGGCATCTTTGAACGCTTGTTTTAAGGCTTGTTTTAAGGCTTGTTTTAAAACTAACTAAAAAACTAAAAAACTAAATTAAATAAAAAATAACGAACGAATAATACTAGTACTGAACTGAACTATACTAGGCTTTAATCAACTTACTAGAAGTTGATTATAAATTGTGCGAGCAAAGCGTTGAAAAATCTCATTTTTCGGTTTCAAAGGTCAATTTTCGGG
>JAQIXA010003555.1:0-13725 GCA_034699045.1 Nanhermannia cf. coronata Gr-Ori-00579
AATTATTTTTGCACTTTTTTGTGTTTTTTTGCTATTTTTCTACTTTTTGACCTTTTTTAAGGTCAAATTAACAGCCCAAAAGAATTTTGGGCATAATTACTAGTCTATTATAATATTAAGAAATTTTTCAAATTTAGGTACTTTAATACGAATATTGGCATTACAATTAAATAGATGTTCAGCTTCAGTATATATAAAATGACTTTTACCAAATGTAGAGCAAAGAAAGTAAAAGTTTTAAACTACTTTTCTGACCTAACGTTTGATACAGGCTGTGGCTGTACTACTACTTCGTATGCTTATGTAAATGTAGTCACTTTTTATTTCAATTGATGAGAATGTTCGAAAAACTATTGAATATTGAATATTTCAAACTTTCGATCAAATTTTAATCGACTTTTTTTGTAACTAGAAACTACCAACATAAGTAGGCCTATCAATAGGTAGGTAGGTACTTTTTGTCCGATACTTAATAAATAAAGAAAAAAGTGAGAGACCTGCTATACTTATGGTCTTCGATTTTTCATATCAAAATGTTTTGTATTTTTTTTTTTGTATTTTTTTGGACATTGATGACTGACACTTTCCTCTAATAATAATAGCTTTACAGAAGAGTGTACATGGTGTCATATAAACCTCCCAGGCGATTGGAAAAAGATGGATGATTCTCCAGATCGAGTTCTCATTGTTGGCCGAAAAAGGAAATGGATGAAATTCTTCTTTTCCCCCTGCAAGAAAAAACACCTTGACAGGAGTGGAGAAAACCCTTTCTTGTGAAAACTTATACTTAAGTATATCCTGAATTCAATGTACTCACTTTTTCATTGCCCCATATATAGCCCATAATCATCAAAGTAAATGTACAGTATTATTATCGAAAGTTTCTCAAGTTATAGCTCGTAATGTATAGATTATTATAAGAACTTGAGGTTTTTTCATCATCATCGATATTGTTTATTTTTTTTTTCTGTTTTGCTTGCTTCTTCGGAGAAATATTTCTTTTCTACTACAAGTTCTTATTACTTTATCGAAATTGAAATCAAGATATTTTTATTCTGCTGAATGTCTAGATATTTTCATTTACCATATGTGCAATATTTTCAAATTTCTTACCGTAATATACTAGTTTGATATTGTAGTATCAATATATCAAAATTTGAATCTTTTATTCAAAGATATCTAGCGTAAGTACTAGATATCTTTGATATTAGTAGAAATATTGAATACAGCCTTCATATGGCTGTATTCAATACAGCCAATTCATTGATCTCTGCGAATTTTACGAAAATTTCGTGAATGCATATAATATTAATATTTGACATTACGAATATATTCAAAAATAAATTTTAAAATAAAGCTATATAACTAGCTTGAAAAAGTTAATGAAATAAGACATTTTACATACCTACAGTAACTAGATCTGCCGTAGAATTATGTCAAATATTTCAATTTATGGATTAGCATTCAATGTCAAAAACCATTTTGGAAACCTAAGGTTTGAATGGGCAAAAAACATTTGTCAAAATTTTCCAAAAAATAGCTTTATTCTTTATCAAATGAAATGTCATCTAAAACTTGAATTTTACAAATTATTTTTTTTTCAACTTGTCGTCAGAAAAGTACAAAAATAAACATTTTGATTCAAGATTTTATAGGACCTATTCTGATAGTACCTACTTATGTAGGTACTATCAGTAGTATCTAGTATAGTTAGGTGGTATTATTAAAAAGTCCACAAGAAATCGGCGATTTTATTTCATTTTATTGGAATTTGGCTTGCCCATGTTTTTGTCCATGGATGGATACCCACTGTATTGCAAAATCTACAAAATTTTGGAGAAAATAGAGAATTCCATTTCCTATCTCACTTTACTGTACTTATTCTCTTGAGTCTGAATAAATAACAATTAGATCGTCTTACTCTATTATACTGTATTCTACAGATACTTATAAAGCTATCTTGATATCTAAAGATATACTATAGTCTATAGTCTATAGTATAGTATTAGTACAAGTGTATTTGCCCAAGTTCTAGCTCCTCTTGACAGTTTTCTCATCTGAGAAATAGTGCTAGAGAAATAAAATAGACTTTCTCCAAAATTCGACTTAAGCTGGATCTACTCTCCCAGTTTCATTTCACTCTATGAAATGTTATATCTCTTCTCTATTAGGTACCTACTATTACTACATATAGTAGTTCTACTGTAGTAAGTAGTAGTATGTAATAGTAAGTTTTAGATGAAATGTGAAATACGGTTGGGTGACTCGACTATGAAAATATTATATTTATATTACAAGGTTAGTAAATATAATACATTTCCAAATACATTATTTGAAATTTTTCGCAGACAATCTATCAAATTCCAAAATGTATCCCAATTTTTGTATCCCAATGTATCCTAAATGTATTATCCAAGGAATTGGTTATTGAAGGAAGTAATACAATCTATAACAAAATATTTGCTTTATTTTTACATTTCGAAAATGAACTGACAGTCAAATTCAAAATTAAATTGAATTCAAGGTCTTGTTAGACAACTTTTTTTGATGAAATTCTTGACAATTTATGATATCTGATATTCTCAGTGTATATTTCTATGCTGTTCCTTGGACTTTTTATTGTGCTAGCTTTTTGGTGCCCTGAGGTCTTTCACTCGAGTTTCATTTTTCTAGTTTGTTGTACTTTCTACTAGTACTAGTACTTGTACTTGTACTGTTAGTGGAACTACTCAATCCAATACTAATCTTTCTCTTTTTCCACAATTCAGAATGATACGAACTACGACAAGGTTTCTTTTTGTATTTTTATAAAAAAAATATCAGCTATTTTACTCGTACTTCTAGTATGGTAAAAGAGAAAACTTCCGCTGATTAGAAACTTCTCAAATGCATACCTGCCTTTGTGATTGCATTTTTGTGAATTTGAACATTTTTTCAAATATAACCACATACTGCCTGGCAGTATAGTACTACATACAGATATCAGATATACGTATAACAGTACCTATAGATTTATTTAGAAAAGAATGAAAGTGTGGATTATATCAATTTTCAAAGTAATCGAACTTTCTGATATTTTTTTTTAGAAAAAAACCGAGTATGAGTAGTAGATTACATCAGAGCCAGATGTTTTCAAGTGGATTGGAATTTGGAATGTTGGAGAAAAGTCCACAAGATTGAGATTTTAAAGGAAATTCCAGAGTAAAAAAAATTTAAAGAATAGGAATTTGATTAGGGGTTGAGTTGGTCGTTGTAAAAGCATTTACTTTTGTGGTTGAATAAGTTCTTAAAGGCCACAAACCGACGACTACTCGAATACTAGAGTACTATAATGCACTGACTTATAAAATTCATCAAAGTTTGTCAAATTATTTACACTGAAGGCTTGACAATCTTCTATAGGATATGAGAAATTTGTTCTAATTTTAGTACTACAAAACGAATAGTACCTATAGTGCAATTCATTCATGTGGTAAATTTGTATTTGATTGGCTTTTCTAGCATTTCATTCTACGATTTTTTTTGTTGACTTTTCAGGAATCTCGATTTTTACGAAATGTCACAATTTCTCGGCTCATGTTTGTACCAACACCTAAAGACGATGGGATGCGGCTAATTTGTCGAGCTGAAAATCCAAATTTACCTGGATCAGGTACTGTAATTCAATGATAAAATAACGATATTCTTTGATTCCTTTAATATTTTGTATTGAAAACTCTCCTAACTTGACCTCACATATCCTATTCACTATTCACAATAACTTCATAAATTTTGATTTTTGAAATCGCTATTCCAAAGACAAAAGGCTAAAATTTAATCTGAATCAAAGAAAAAAACCAAATTTTTGAAATCTTAAAAATATATGGCAAAAAACGGGTAATTATTTTGGACTGAAAATCTTGACTTCTATACATTATTTGTATTAATAATACTAGCCCCAGCACCTAGTAGGGTACTTGTAAACTTAAAGCGAGATTTGTCAAAAACGAGAAAAATTTGAAGTGCTTCAATTTTGCATTTATTATATGTACCTTACTCTACCTATTTTTTTATATTCTAATTATTTATTCTAAATTTTAGCTCTGGAAGATAGCTGGATCCTGAAGGTTGTCTGTAAGTGAAAAATTTTACTTTTTACATAAATAATTTATATTCATACTGATATTACCTAGTACATACTAACATAGTTCATAGGATACTTTAGTAAAAAACAAAAAAAAAACTCATCCTAAGTAGGTAAGATAAGTTAGACTTTGTGTTGATGTTGAAAAGAAAAACCTTGGCTTTAGATTTTTTTTTTTTTATTTTTTGTAGATTTTTTTCCACCTAATCCAAGCTCTCCCACTTACTCAACCATCAGCAGTAAATAAGCCAAGGCTCAAGCCAAAAAAGTTTAAGTTTCACTTTTTTTTTTATACTTTGCCACTTTTACTTTTTCCCAGCAACTTTTTCTTACTTCAAAGAAAGGCCTGGTCTAACTATAAGAAGTTGCCTTAATCGCATAACCTTTGTTCTTTTTATAAAAAGAAAAACTTTTTTTTATTTTGATGCAATATAATACATATTTAATGTCTAAAATGGTTATCGATTAAACTAAGCAAAATAGGTGCAAAGATAATTTCAACCATTTTAAATCACAGACAATATATTATACAATTTTAATGCAATTTTCCATATTTTTGAAAAAAATAAACTTTTGGTAAAATAGGCCGCTTCTTATACAATTCAGAAAAAGTATCTGCAAAGAAAGTTTTAAATCGACTTATTTTTCTTTTTCGATCGAGAAATAATGAGGTTAAAAAGTTTCTCAAACTCTGCTAAACTAATGATATTCATCTGTAAACTTAAAACTTAAATCAGAATTATGTCATAGTATATAAGTATATACAGAGTAAGATCTTATAAGTCAAAGATAATTAAGCTCATAGTTAATGCTTCAAAGAGAGCAAATTGAATTTATAAGGTAAAATTCCTTTACTTAACTCTGAATTTACTTACTACTGTAAAGTAGGTACTAGTAGTACTAGTAATACTATGAGTAAATATGCATAATATTTGGTTAAAAAGTGACATGGTTAGTTAACTTTTCTTTCATTTTGACTTCAATCATGATTAGTTTAGTGGTGGTTAATGAGAGAAGAAAGCCAAAAAATCTCTTAGCAAAACCAAAAACTAATTAATCAAAATGAGTTGTTAAAAACAAAATTTGAAACTTTCACCCTAAATATTTGAGCTATTTTGATGTATGTATGTACTTACCTATGTACATACATTACATAAGTATACCATACCTGCCTACTTATATAACCTATAAAATTAAGTAGTAAAATTGCTTATTATTCCAAATTGTTTGATCTACTAACTACTATATGTATAAGCATTAAGTAGGTACTCAATTTTATTATTTTGGTTTTGCACTCTTGCTTGTAAGTAATTATTAATTCTACATTACTTATTACTTAAGTAATATATTACATAATACCATTACCATTACCATGTGTATGTAGTTAGTGGTTAGCTTTTGACTTTGACATATTGTAAAAAAGATGACAGATAAATCCACTTTTATCTAATAAAAAAAAACCCCAAGAATATTCAAGAATTTATATGATTTTATCTTATCATTCTCTGCTGGTTGCAACTCATCAAAGTCAAAGTCAAAATGATAGTCAAATTTGACATGACATTGACATTATTGGCTATTTTCAAGTAAAAATGCCTTTAGAACATCCAGATATGACTATTTTGTAGTCTAACTATAGTATGTACTACCAAATCGATAAAAATTATATTCAAACTTCTTACTTGTTAGCAGGATAGATTAAATTCATTCTAGTTAATTTCCTTTTCTTAGCAATATCAGTAATTGGCTTAAAATAAAAAAGCTAGAATGATAATAAATGTATGTAATTCTGCTGTATTTCAGTAATTTTAGCTTATTATAGGTACCTATTAGATAGACCAAGTTTCTTTGAGTCTTGAGAAAAAGGCTGATTTAGGATAAAAAAATGAAATTCACGATTCAGTTATTTGAAATGCAATTTCCTTTGTCAGTCACAATTGCAGTTTTACTAGTAGGTATTATATTAGCTTAGATATCTACTACTATTCTGTACTAGTGTGTATTTTTCTGGTTTATTTTTACACTCTTTACTATATTGAGTAATAGTAATATTTGTATTAGAAGATCGTGACCGCACCTTTGGGTTCAATTTCCACAACCAGACTTGACACTAGTAGGTACTACTACTAACCATTTAGGTTTTTTTCTAAATTCGATTTTTCCTTAGAAAAAGTGGAGAAAGTGCACATAGAATAAAATTCGATTTTGCTTCAAAAAACGATATGAAAACAAGCTGAAGAAAAATAAGTAAAATCAAACAATTGAAGAAGCTTTACTACTTATAGTAGATACCACCCTACCTAGTACATAAACCCATGGTTTATAGCTATATAGATAATAGATATGGTTTTGAATGTTTTGTATATATTCATACTGATAGAATAATTTGATATTTGTGAGATACAATAAGACATTTCAGACCTATTTTAAATGGCAATGGCAATGGCAAAGTATAAGAAATAAGAAATACAAAACTTCAAAGCTTTTTTTATGTTTCTCTTGACATTCCAATCGATTGAATATGCATTGCATGTGTGCATCTGTTCATAAGGGATTTCAGTCAACACATGTGTTTGCATAACTAAAAGCAAAAAAAAACCTGCCAATATGGACTTTAGACTTAAGTCTAGTAATTTGGCTCATTCATATAGTGTGATTAAGATTCATAAGGATTATACTGATTTTAAATCTTTAATAGTTTGAAGCGTTATTAGTATTAGCAAAGAATGTTCAAAATTCGAAATCAAAATTTAAAAAATAATATTTGTATTTTAAATTTTTTTCAGATCCTCCAATACTAACCCTGAGACTGGGTTCCTCACTAAATCCGAACAACATTAAGGCAAATGACGATGTATATTTTGATGCAATCATAAAGGCAAATCCGCCAGTACACAAAATTAGCTGGTTCAGAAACGTAAGTTACTTTTTTCATTTCCTTTTTCTATAAACTACTAATAGCTAAGTATTTGGATATAAACTTTACTTACTTTTAGGGTACACTAACTGTAATCTAATGTACACGCACAATTTTATTAAGGTCGTAAAAATTTAAAACTAACAAAGTTAGCTCGGTTTGGGCTTGGGTTTGGGGGGAACTTGGAAATTACCTTAAAAAATAACAGCAAAAAAGCAGCAGAAGGTAATAGTAATAGTATAATATATTGCAAAAAGAAAGAAAAAAAGTTGGCATGAATTCGAATGAGTCAAAATGGGTGAATATTTCTTTCTCAACTTTGCCTAGCTAACTTATAACTTATACTTTATTTTGTTCAAAAAGTAGAAACAAAAAGGTGAAATAATATTCATTACTTTGTGTCTTCGCCTTTCTTCACCATACAGAGTCCCGAGTCTCTAGAGGGTAAACATATGGGTCTTGTCTTGAGTCTCAAGCATTAGCTTGGATCTAGAGCTAACTTTCTTGCAAAAAAGTAAAAAGTAAACATACAATTCAATCAAGAAATTTTCCAAATTTTTACACTCAAAGTCAGAAAAGGTCAAGTCAAAAATGTCATATGATCAGTTACTTTTTAAAATCAAAATCTATAAACCCAACTAAATATACACTTCGATAATCAAGACTAGCCAAACATAACTTTTATTATACAGCTAAATCTAGACTTTATAACAAATTTTGAGCTTATATGATTCTAGTTTTTGGTTTTTGCTTATTATAGCCAGATTCTGGCAGATTCTGGTCATAATCAGCAAAACCCAAGGCTAAATTGGTACACAGATCCAGTCAAAAATTACATTCTTTTTCATCTTTAATCAAAAAACTACCTATAAATAATTTATGTAAAATTTTGAACAATTTCTTAGCTGTGTGACTGTGAACTTTTACTTGGTATTTTTGTCTATGAGGAGATAAGATGTTAGCATATGCTACCTTTTAAAGTTATGTGCGAAACACAAGATTACTAGATTACTCTTTGGTTCTTGAAGATATATCTTGTGCAAAATACGAGTATTCTGCAAAATACTTATAAGGTAGATAGGTGCTTGCTTATACATGAGGATAATATGAAAGAAATAAAGAAATGTTGCTAAAGAGAACTGGAACACATGCCTCGGCTGATTTAGTTGACATTTTAAATGTGGAAAACGCCAGAAAATGGGCCAACGAGTTAGTACTATACTCTTATTATACTATTACATATAATACTATAGTATCTAATACATATGCTGGTGTAGAATCAGGCCTTTCTTTCATTTTCAATGAAATAAACAAAATGGATTTTTTCTCATTCCAGAAATCTCGTATTCAACCCCTGATATATTGTAAAACATCAGGCAGGAGAAAGAAAAGAAATTGAAACAGTTGCAAAAAAGATTGCTTTTTTGGTGTTTTGCACTTTTTTTTCTCTCTGGTATTAGTTTATGTATGTGCTCATTGTGAATACAATCAATTTTAAAGAACTATAGAAAGCTACTTACTTATGTCATTTAAACTAAACCTAGTTCGTGAAATTCTTTCGACCTAATCAATACTTTCCATTTCCGCAAAAATCTAATTAATTTAAATTACAGCTATTCCAACTTCAAATGCATTACTTAAATAGCATGTATTTCTTGCTCTATATTCTATATATTTAGTGATTCTTAAACTACCATAGGTATTGTAGTAAATAGAAAACAGAAAATAACTAGGTATTTCTAACCATAAGTACTGTGGGGTTAAGTTTGATACTCTTAATCAAATATTGACATTTTTTGATTTCAATAGTTAAAATGTTCTTTTAATTGACACATTGTGCAAAAAAATTTCAAATTACCTACATTCCTTAAAACTTTGGTTTCAAGTCTACAATCTCGTAGAAAAACTTAAAAAACCTAAAAGATTCGATATTTGCAACTTTTATTTAGAAACAAAATTAGCAATTGTCATTAAGAGTAGATTCCTATAGACTTTAAGACTATTAAGATCAATTAAATTTTGACAATTTTTTATTTTATGTTGATAGTTAAGGCCTATAAATGCAATTCTCAAATAGCTATGATTGATTGTTTATGCATTTGTTAGTAGTTACTTTTGAAAAATTCTTTATCTGTGTTTGTGTTTGTATTTGTATTTTGTTTACCTTTATATTCTTCATGTATGTATCTGTACGCATATATGTAAATATTCTTGAAATGTGTAAGCATTTTCATTTTCTTTAAACAAATAATGTATTTTTGAATGAGGTTATAATCGATTTGTAGATTATATACTATTTAGTAGGTAGATGATGATGGGTTTTGATAATACTTGTGAAAGTGTGAAAAATGCGTGTATGTCGTCTATTGAAGCGATTAATTGTTATTTTTAGTGATTGAGAAACATGCTCTGGGATTTAAGATTCAAAGCCTTTGTAAGCTTGCCTATTTATTACACTGTAGTAGATGTATGTGCCAGACAAAACTAGAAGAAAGGTTCGCGTGACTCAGACCTCAAAAGACCTTATTTAAGTATATGTAAAATGTATGGTATTCGTACCTGGAGAAAGTGAATGCATTTAATAATTGAACAAATATTATTTAACCTTAAAAAGCCTTTTATATACTCCATAATATACCATACTTGCTTGAAAGCAAATGTCTTTGACTTGACTTTCAATTTTCCTTTTATGATTTCGTTGATAGCAAGTTTATTAAATGTAATTAGTACCTACAGTATTTAGTAATTTGTGTGTATTAATACACACTAAAAAGTTTATTTTAGACGCAGTTTATAGTATAGTAGTACCTAGTATAAGTATATAAATTTGTACTAGGACAAGAATACCTTTGTTTTACTTTTAGCTAGCTTGACTTTCCATTATCTCGTAAATATTCAAAAGGTTTAAAGCAAGATGAATGCGATTGTGATCCAGGACGATCATGAGAATGAATTTGTCTTTTCGAATTTGTATTTTACCCCTTTTCTTTTACATGTAATAGTAGGGTAGTGGTAGTAGTAGTAGGAAGGATCTAAATCTAAAACTTCTGGTTTTTGTCATATCAAATAGTAAGTATAATGTAGGTAGGTAATACTGATAGTAAGTATGTACAATTGGCATATATTGAAAAGGAAAATGCTTACGATTACAACTCTACTTTTCAGAATTATCTACAATCTATACAATCACCACTTTCAAATTTCAACTCCTCTTATATTATAATCAAGTGAGTCATATACACCCGTCCAAATCCATTTTGCCAAAAATCCAAGTCTTTTTCTATAGGTTTTTTAAAGTTTTAAATTCAAAAAGCCACCTATTCTTATCGTTAGAGTTAATATTAGGAAAGTCCAATCTAAAAAATTGAATAAAAAAGCTCTGCTAGTCTTTAAAAGAATCACTGATAGAAGGTCCATTATACTAAAAGAGCTTATAAAATCAAACCTTTGAATTTTACATATATTTTGATTAATGAATACGTTAAAAGTCCTAAATAGAGTATTTCAACGAAAAATTAGCTTTATTAGTTGAAAGTTGGCCCATTTTTTCTATTCATTTCATAAGGGACTAATTTGAAATATGCCTGAATTCTGAGTGCATATTTGAAATTTGATAATTTTGTCATTTGAGTAAATGTTTAATTGAGATATTCGTAGATATTTTGAAGAGTTGAGTTGCGATTCAAATCATTTGGAAATCATTCCTCTCCAGTTAAACCTATAGGCCAATAGCCAATTTTAAAGAATCCTTTTGCGTAAATTCACAATTCTAAGTAGGTTGGCAAGCGAATTTTCTATTGCCAACAACTACATTATGTGAAAATCACGTACCTATAGATTATACGATGAGAGTAGAAACTTTTCCCAACTCAGCAAAAATACATATAGGTACCTTAGGTATATTATATTTACTATACCATAAGTTTTAGTCTGTAACTTCTCTCGAAAAAAAGTAAAGAGTTGAAGATTTTTTGACTAACAATAAAGTAAGATGGGTTAGGGAGATAAGGGAAAGTATAAGTATAAGAAAGGGGCGCACAAAAAAACGATCTATTTTGATAGTTTGGATTTTTTTACGAGGATGAATTTTATTATTTTTCAGGGAGTTCGGTTGCATCACAATTTATCTTCAGGGATCATACTATCTAATCAGAGTCTAGTTCTACAAAAAGTATCTAGAGAATCGGCAGGTAAGCAAAATACAGATAAAAAAGCAAGTTAAAATAGCTACCTACTATACTTTTATAACTCAATCTCTAAATTGTAAAATTTCATCAAATTTAGGCAATATCTCTGCTGAGGCAATCAATGATGTGGGGAATGGAGTGAGTAATGAAGTTGCCCTAAAAATAATGTGTAAGTACAATAACCTTTTCAAAAAGTCAAAAATACTCGAAAAAGCTCGATCAAAGGGATTTTAAATGATAATGTCATATTTCAATAAAATTCAGTCAGTACTGTACCCTACTCTACTTATTATCATTGTAACATACCTAGTACCTACATAATATATAGCTAGGTACTATTAGATTGTATAATGATGGATTTTATAGAACTCTTCGTACTAGTAAAAATAGAATGAAATTGACAACAAAAAGGTGGTGATGACAAAAGCTCCACTTTTTGATATTATGAAATTGAAAGTTAATACCTATATATAGATACCTAAGCTCGTTAGAGTAACTTGAAACTAAAATCAAATATGACATAATGGATCCTTTGATGGATTTACCAATTTTTTACTGACGTACCTTTTTGTCTTTTTTTTACTAATAGATGCTCCAAATTGTCAAAGTACAGAGTCTATGTCAGGTGCAGATGCTTTAATAATAGCTGCATCGAGATCTGAAGAAGTTGATATAAGTTGTGAAATGGATGCTCTACCAAGTAACCTCAAGTTTCACTGGACTCATACAAACAATGGTAAAAAATTAAAAGTCAATCAAAACCTACATAATATCCATTAATATACTGATATCTTGACCTAATTACTTTTTTTGTAATTTGTAGTTGGCGAAAGTTCTGAAATTTCTCAAGAACTTTATACAAACGAAGGCTCTAGATCTATACTTTCCTACAACCTGAGAGCTGAAGATTCTTTTGGAACTGTAAGCCTTGAAAAAATTAAAAAATTTTTTTTACTAATTTTCTTAAATTTTTTAGTTATTGTGCTGGGCTCACAATTCGATAGGTATATTATATTTACTATACCATTTACTATACCATTTACTATATTTACTATTTAATTCGATAGGTCCTTCAGACAAGCCGTGTGTCTTCTCTTTAGTTCCTGCTGGTGAGTTTAGATTTCAATTAATTCATAAATTCCATCATAAATTAAATACTTATCCATAAACATAAACATTCTGCAATGTTGAGAATGCAAATATCTACCTATATAGAGAAACTTAACTTTTAGTTTTTACTCCCTAGAGAGATCATTTCAGATCATAATACCTACTTGAAAGCTAAAGGACTAAAGGATAAGACTATGTATGTAGTATGTAGGTACTTGTAGTCTATGCTAAAGCCTTTAATCTAATTAGAAAATACTCTAGTACCAGATATTTAGGATTAGAAATTAGAGCTCAAGTTTAAATTTAAAGTGTGTGTATAATGAAGTGCCTGTCCATCGTCACACCCGCCCCTTTCCAAAACTCTAAAACTACAAAAACCAAAATTATATCTTACTGGATTGGATGGTAGTAGTGTGATATAATACCTACTAGTAGGGTACTATGATATTTAAATGACAATCGCTGATGATCTATAAAATATAATGTAAGTCCAAACTTTGGGCATAAATTAGGAAAGTGTTGACGTCCAGGAGATAACGACTCAGCTGGAGCTCTCTTAAACTTCTGAATTCTGAATTCTGAATCTATAATAGTACTTAAAATGGGCTTTAAACACTTAAAATTCTAAAAAAAAACTAGCAAACTATACTCTGGAGAAAGTTAAGCCACCTAATACTTAATACACTTTGCCCTGACTTTTCGCAGCATAAAAAAAAGAGTTTTTTTTATACTTTTAAAATATTTTATAAGAATGGGTTTCACCGCAAATTGCATATATTACATAGTCCTACTAGTACTTTTTTTGGTCGGATATAATGGTGAGTTCATTATTAATAGGACACGCAATGAGCAATGAAAAGGATAGTGGATAGAAAGCAGATGTGTAGAAAGTATAGATAATTTCGCTTTAAATTACACCATAAAGACTATATGCTATATAGCAGTTTTTGATACTACAAAAGTATCTGTATTAAGGGGGAAAACAGGCAAATTTACTATCAAAATGTTAAAACATATTGACGAGAAAACCCTCACTTTTCTATTGTAGTTATTAAAATTGATTTAAAACTCAAATACAAAGTATCTAAAATTCAAATATCAGTAGTTGTCTAAAATAATCGAAAATCAAATGGACCTTTATACATACCATGAACTTTTAGAATTTTAGGAGGATATTTTGAAAAAATTTCTAAAAATTAGGAATTAAATCTCGAGAATAATCCAATACACTGGCAATACCAGTACACTGAGAAAAATTGGTGATGATTTTTTACTACCAGAGCTGGTGAAATTATATACTCTGTAGTAGTCCCACCAAAATGTTGATATTTTTTTGTCAAAATTTGGTAGTAAATATCAACTGGTAGCAATTTACTACCAGTCGGTGA
>JAQIXA010003556.1:0-13724 GCA_034699045.1 Nanhermannia cf. coronata Gr-Ori-00579
CCCTTCCCCTAAAAAATTATTTTTTAATTTTTAAAGCGAGGGAGGGGATTTTTCAAAATTTTTAATTTTTCTTTATTCTTGAGAAAATTTTAAAAATTGATCAAAATCTCATAAGAATTTCAACATTTTTGATTCATAAATACATAAAGAGATATTTTTTAAAAATGAAAATTTGGATCCAAACCAAAAAACCGAATGCTAAATTGCATTTAGAATCTTTTATGAGATTATAGATATAGTAAAATTTCATTTTAGATTGTCCATGAGATGTGGATATAGGATTTGAACCAATAATATGTACTAGTATCTCAAAAACTCAAAAATAAAGTCTATACAGATGAGTTTTATTAACTTGGTTTAAATATTTTAAAGGTATTACATGCCTACTTACTTTTTGCTTTTGGATAACACTGTATGAGAAATTTATCGATAATCGACTAATCAGTGATTTTAATTAAATAATAAAAGGTTTTATCACTAGAATTAGAGTTGAAATATTGTGTTTATTAGCATATTCTTTGTAAATAAGTATAGGTTTTATCATGAATTTGATAGTATGTATTAATCATAATTTGAGATTTAGAACAATGAAATGATATATGATAAATTAATTATGATTAAAATCAAAATTCATTTATGACCAGAATTCCTCCGATTAAATTCACCTTTTTAATCTTTAAGCTAGGATTAGTGGTTTGATATTTATTATAATTTTATATTTACTATTATAGTACCCTACTATTTAGTACATACCTATATACCTATATGTATACGGGTTAAATAATTCAAGTTATAATTAAGTAAATTGAAATGCAAGCTAAAACAATCTGGATAGTGGTGTGTGGAATTTTATCAATAAATCTTATAGCCGGTCTAATTGTATGGCAAGTTGAATCCAGGTCAAAAGTTGAGCAATCTGAAGAACAATCTGCTGAACATTTTGACAAATATGGACCATTTTTCGAAGAATATGAGTCAAAATTTTCAAAAAATATATTACAAGATCCTCCAAATCCAAGTGAACCAATTGGACCATCACCTACTGAAATTGGCGAATATGAGCTAGCTGGAATTTCTTGTGATGCTCCAGGATGCTCTCAAATGGGCAGGTATTTTGAACCTTATACGAGTATAAGCTTATTTGTCTCATTAAACATTTTGAATTTTTTGAATTGTTAGAGAAATCTTAGAAAAGGGTGGAACAGTTGGAGATGCTGCAATAGTCGTTACATTATGTATGGGTGTTATTCAGCCGATCGTAAGTTAAGAACCTAGTTTATTGAAACCTTTTTTGGGTCATAAAAATTTAAATCTCTGACTCAATTAAGGAATTCAGATTAAATTTAGACCCAAGAAATATGTGATAATTATATTGAAATATCTATTTCAAGGCAAGTGGAATTGGTGGCGGTTTTTTGATGACTTATTATAATGCTACAACAAGATACTCAAAGGTAACTTAAAAAAACTAAAAAAGTTTTAATGACTTTTCTGGATGTTAAGGTCCTAATTGCAAGAGAATCAGCACCTGCTCTTGCCTATGAAGATATGTTTGATGGGCGTCCTGAGTTGTCAGGTAAGATTTTAAAAATTTCTTGAAGAAATTCTAAAATTTTACTTTTTATTTTCAAATTAGCAAGAGGACCATTAGCTGTTGCTGTTCCAGGAGAAATGAAAGGTCTTTGGGAACTATACAATCACATTGGTGGAAATATACCTTGGAAGGTTTTACTAATGCCAATCGTAGAACTTTGCAGAAAAGGTTTTCCAGTCACTCGAAATGTGGCTGGAATTTTGAATTCAGCAGACCATCATGATCCAATTGTAAATGAGCCGTCGATGGCTGAAATATTTGTTAATCCGGAGACTGGAGAAGTTTGGCAAGAAGGTCATTTTTCAAATACTAGATAGGATACATTTGAAAATATACTGTATTTGAAATATTCTAGGTGATATTATGACTAGGCCTAAATTAGCTGATACTCTTGAAAAAATAGCCAATAGTCCGATTGGTGGTGATGAATTATACCAAGAAGGTGAATTGGCACAATGGTTTGTCGAAGATTTGCAAAATATGGGTGAACCGGGATATGGTGGTATTATCACAATGGATGATATGAGAAAATATAAGTATGTATAACTAGGTATATACACTTTATTATTGAAAATAATTTTTAAAATTTTTTATAAAGGGTTGATTGGGTCGATCCAATTAAAATCGATATTCAGGGGGGTTTGACAATGCTTGGTGTTCCACCACCAGGTACTAAAAATGAATTTTTAACTACCCTAATCCTAGATTTCAAGATTTCTTAAAATATTTTAGGTAGTGTATCTTTATTATTACTTTTAATAATTTATAGGTAGTGGTGTTTTAGTGGCATTTATACTGAAGCTTTTAGATGGATTTGGTCAATTACCAGAAAAAGATACATTGTTAACATATCATCGGATAACAGGTATGTAATCATAATTTAAAAACTTAAATATTTTAAGAATTTTTTTAAAATGCTTACCTAATTATGATCATTTCAGAGGCTATGAAACACGCTTTTGCAAAAAGAACTTATCTTGGAGATTCAATTAATGATGTGAATATCACAACTGTTGTTAATGAGGTGAGATTTTGCAATAATTAAAATTATACAATTCATGTAAACCATCACATAAGCATTTCAAAGAGAACTTAAAAATTAGATCTTGAAACAAGAAATAATAGAACTTTATTGCAAGATATTACCAATTTTTTAATAATTTTTTAGCTCGTGTACAACTTAACTTTGAATGAGGGATACATCAATAGTATTCGAGATCTAATTCTTGATTATGTAACCAATAATACTTATGAATATTATGGTGTGGAATTGTCTGATGTTCCAGAAGATCATGGAACTGCTCATATGTAAGCTTCGATTTTTAGATTTAGTAAAATTATTAGATATCTAAATAAATTTGACAGGACAGTCAATTTAAAGAAAAGCGTTAATACATTTTAAGGCTTAAAATTCCATGTTACAATCAAATGCACTCGAATTAACATATTATATAGGTATTTTAGATTTTTATATTTTCCCAAAACAGACTAACATTGAATAGGTATCTTACTACGAGTATCTTGCAAAAATTAGCTAAATTTCCGTCTATTTAGGCGAAAAGAGCAAATATTTTAACCATTTTTTGGCAATTTTCTGGTAATCAAAAATCAATCATAAAAATCGCATTTTCAGCTCCTAATAAGTCGATTTTTCCTGAAACACAACACACTAAAATAGAGAATCCTACAAAAACTATTTAGGTAAGTCTAAATGATTAAGTAGGTAAGTTAAAAACTAAAAAAACACCCAGTAAAGGCCTACTCATAGGGATGATAGGGTATGTAAATTAATCAAAAAATATTCAAAATTATCAAAATTCTTTTTACAGGTCAATAATTGGTCCTAATGGCGATGCAATTGCAATCACTGCGACTGTCAATTTATCGTAATAGATTTTACTTCAATTTTTGTCCAGATTTTTCTATATGTATATCGTTGATTATTAGATTTGGAGCTAGAATAAGGTCCACGAGAACTGGAATAATTTATAATGATGAAATGGACGATTTTTCAGGTAATACAGATAGTTAATCATTTAAAAAAATGTATTTATGTATCTATGATACTTACTGATATTTCCAGCTCCAAATATAACTAATTATTTCGGTGTACCACCTTCCCCGAACAATTTCATACGTCCAGGTACTTGAATATTTTTTAAATGCTTGTTGTATTATCTAAATGATCATATTTTTAAAGGAAAAAGGCCTTTGAGTTCGATGGTGCCTACTATTTTTACGGATTCTGAAGGAAAAGGTATCTTTACACACAAGTACCTAATCTTACGACTTATAGCCCTATAATCCCCTTAGATTCAAGATCTGATGTGTATATTAAATCAAGTCAGATCATTGAAATTGAAAACCTAATCTAAACCTCAATGGAATTTTTATCCTTAAACTTTATTTTTGGCCAATATAAAATGCTCAAAATTATTTTAAACGTTAGTTAGGCTTGCTATTGGAGGAGCAGGTGGCACAAGGATCACGACTGCAACAACTTTAGTAAGTACCCTACCTACTATTTACAATACAATAAAACCAATTTTAAAAAATTGAATTTTTTTGAATTTCTTCTAGATTTCAATAAGAAACCTATGGTTTAATGAAACTATTAAGGAAGCAATAGGTAAACTGACTGATATGCATATAGTGCATATTTATATAAATTTTAATATTTCGGAATATGTGATTAGATGCCCCAAGATATCATCATCAATTATATCATCCAGAAGATGAGCCTATGAAAATTGACTACGAGTATGGAATTTTAAATGTAATTATTAGCTTATAAAAATTTATGTAATTTAACAATAGAGTGCTCTATTTCATTTTTCTAACCTTTAATAAAGGAAATAATACAAGGACTTGAAGGGAAAGAGCATTCAACTCAAAGGATTGGTAGCATAGCTGCTTGCAATGGTAAATATGAATCCTGAATATAAATGCTGATAAAATGTACTTACTTAAATTGAAAATATTTTAGGTGTTGCAAGAAATTTTGATGGAAAAATTTACGCAAATCATGATTTCCGAAAAGCTGGGTCGATCGATGGAATGTCTAATTTTTCCCAAAGTATCAAAATATCTTGGACTATTTTACTTCTCGGATTTTTATCAACATTTTTTACTGCAAAATAATTACCTATCTACCTATCTATAGATAAGATACTTTTAAAAATTTCAAAAGATTAAAAGACTATGACTCATATTGATTCATTAAATTACCTTCTACCTATAACTTTATCTCATTTTTGTACCTAACATTATATTCTTATTCTATCAAAACAAAAACTATGCCTGGGATTCAATAGAAAACTCAAAACTACTACATACTAGCCTAATGGTAGTAAACAAAAAAGTAGAAATAATCTTGATTTTTACATAATCATAATCACAAATACCTACATATTATAAACATACTTTAATTGACTAATTCACTAATAGTACAAGTAGTATTCTTACCCTTACCTGTATTAATTTTGGAAAATCTAGATTTCTACATAGAGTCAAATGAACACAAAACGAAAACTAGGATTTCAAACTGAATTGGAATTTGATGTATAAGAATACCACTGTTAATCTTGAAAATGTAGATTTATTCATATAGACAAAAACCCTAGATATTTCTAGGCATATAAGTATAGGGATAGATAATTTTTTTTAGATGATTAGACAGATAAAAGCCTTATATAGGTACATAGTAGGTACTATAGTAGATTTAAAATTTTAAATAGACAATTAGTTATACTACTATCAGTACTAATGTATAGGGAAATAGTCATAAAAAGTTACCTATAACTTAATAACTAGATAGGTAAGTCAGGTAAGTACAGTACAGGTAGGTATAGTAAATTTTTTGTTATCATTTTTTATGTTTTGAGTTTTGAAGCTCAAGGCCGTTCTTCCGTAGAATGTTCAAGAGCAAATATTAATATTAATATTAATATTTTTATATTATGTAATTACTTAATAGTCGATTTTGAAGCAAATTTCAAATTCATTGTTTCACTACGAGGGTTTTGTAATCTCCTTACTATACCTTTACTAATTGATATATCCTTGGCCAGTCAATAATTATTGACTGATTTAAACAGTTCAATCAAATTAAAAATTTCTCTGTGAATTTCAGCAGTTTGTCAAAATGCCACAGTACAAGTTGACTTATTTTGAAATGCCTGGCGGTAAGTACCTACACTATATTGTGATTAGTAGATGATAAGTATCAGTATTTTAGCAAAATTTTGATTTTTTTAATCTTTGCAAATTTGTAGGTGGTCGGGCCGAAAGTATCAGATGGATTTTTACAATTGCAAAAGTTCAATTTGAAGATGTCCGAGTTTCAGGACAAGAATGGGCTGAACTAAAACCAAGTAGGATTTCTCTATCTTTCTTTATGCATTTGATTCAGTTCTGAAAAACAAGATTCTTTTCTTAATTTTGCTTCTAGCTACTCCATATATCTATTTGTAACTAACTGTTTTAGGGTTCTTACATATGATTTTTCAGAATTCGAATTAATCTACAGCCCATAATTTTCTCAAAATTTTTATATTTTGTATAAAAAATCTCACAGAGTATGTTTTGTGTTATTTTAGAGTCACCTTGGGGTCAAATGCCTTGGCTAGAGGTTGATGGTAAGCTTAAAATCACATAAATTAGACCTTAATATTCCATAAATTTTCGGACTTTTGATCTTTTTTTATAAGGTAAGCAAATTGGACAGTCAAGAACCATTTTAAGATTCCTTGGGAAGAGGTTCAATATGACTGGGTCTAATGAATGGGACTCGGTTAAATGTGATGAACTGAGCGATGTTTTGAATGACATCAGCGAAGGTTAACTAACAATTAAATTTATATTTAAATAGTCCAAGTAGGCTGGTGCTAATTATTTTTAATTTTCAAATATTTCAGAGGTTGTTAAAGTCGTTTTTGGGCCAACGGATGAGGTCAAGAATGCTGCCAAGAAAAATTTGGCTGAAAAAGTTTGGCCAAATTATTTGCCAAAATTAGAGAAGAATGCAAAGGCAAATCCAGGAGACTTTTATGTCACGAAAAATGTCACTTGGGCCGATGTTTATTTCGTAAGTTTATCTAACATGTAACCTAATTATCTTTTACTAAAATTGTATTTTTCTAAAAGGCACATTGTATACACTTTTGGCAATTGACCGATAAAGACCTTTTGAAAAATTATCCAAATTTGAAAAAGATTCAAGATGCTGTGGCAAACATTCCAGAGATGAAAGATTATCTTAAGGCAAGAGCCATTATTGAGAGCAAAAAACCTACATAAAATTTTTATCTCATTACATTTGCATTATCATTAAAACATTTTAAAAATTGGAAAATTATCACTTTTTGGAAATAAATGCAATCATTTATTAGGTACAATTAAAAGATAAAAAAAAGTCATATATTTAGTACCTACCTACCTATATATGACTATCTAGATACCTATATTATTTATTATTATCAGTGCTCTATCAGTTGAGTACTCATACTCATTAGGTTTTAATCTATCTAAAACAAAATTTCTTCAGAAATCCAAGGTTGTAAAACTACAAAAAGACCAATGTTTTGAAAAATTTTGGGTTTTTTCTTTTTATACTTGTTTATCTTTCTAGTAGATATATTATTGTAAAAAATTAGCTAAACTACAGTTGGTAGGTACCATTTAATCTACTTATTCTAGATCATTATTCGAGTATGAGAAAAATTTTGGACAAAAAAATTTTCCAAAAAAACTAGAGTATCTGAGGATATCTTCTGACTTCTGACTATAATGGGCTTCCTGGTCTTTATATAAGGTTTAACATGGAAAGGCCTGAAAGCCGATCATGTAAGTGTAAAAAAACTAAAATTTTAACCAAAATACTGAAATAATTTCGAAATTCTTGTTTCTAAAATCAAAATTTTTCAATTTTTAAAACCTACATGTGCAAAAAACCATCAAAAACCAACATTTACAAACTTTTATTTAGGAATTAAAAATTTTAACAAAAACATAAAATGATATAACAAGAAAACACGGTAGAATAGAAATAAATTAGGTATTTTTGTCCAAAAATGACAATCTAGTTTAGTTATAAAGATCAAAATAAGGTCAATTTAATGGAATTTTTCTCTTTCTCATATCATCAATCAAATCTCTTTCATCGTTTTCAATTTCTTCATCAATATTTTTCAATTCCTTCTCATCCTGATCCAATTCTTCACTGGATTTCTCTGCATCTTTTTCAGCATCTTTTTTCTTATCTTTCTTGGTTTTTTTGGTGTCTTTGACCTCGACCTCAGCATCCTTGTCTTCAGCATCAGCATCTTCCTCAGATTCTTCTTCCTGATCATCTTCCTTCTTTTTGACTTCTTTTAGAGGTTTGGTTTCAACCTTTAAAAATCAATTTTGAGAAAAATGACAGATTTAGAGTTTTTAAAAGTATTTTAAATAGTTTCATAAATACAAGGAAATTTGCATCAGAATCCCTATGTAAAATAGATACTCAAACTCAAAATTTCAAAATTTTGATCAGTAGTAGTAGCTAGTTTACATCTATAGTTTACATTTAAGAATTCTGACATCTCCTTTCGATTTCTGAATTTTTAATTACAAAAAATAGCTGATTATTGAGTAGTAGAAGATTTTCTTCCGTTTTCTTTTGAGCCTCAGCAGCTTCATCGTCACCTTCATCACTTTCATCATCCTGGTCGTCATCTTGATCTTCTTTTGATGGTTCATCGTCAGCCTTATCCTCATCAGCTTCTTCTTCCTCCTCCTCAGCTTCTTTGTCAATGTTTTTTAATGGAATTTTTGTCGTTTTTTTGATATATTTTTCAGTTGTTGAATAAATATAAGGCCTTTTTGTGGTTTTTTGAGTGATTACGACCACTTCTGGTGGTAAAAATGGTTCTAAAATGTAACAAAGTAAGCTTTTTTTAGACAATTGATCAAGGCTGACTAAATTGAATCGTTTAAAAAGGACAAAAAAGAATGCACAATACATCGGTTTCTGTCGGTCCATTAAAAAAAATTTAAAACAACAAATGCTTTTGATCATTCACCAAATTTTATCAAAATTTTATCAAAAATTGACCCAAATTTTCGAATAATTTCAAATTATTTACCTAATAAAAATTATCTATTAGATACAGAATACACCAGACCAGATTGATATTTATCCTTAGATCGCATATTGTCATTAGATTCTAAATAAGTCGTATATATTTAGGTGTTCAAATAGCTCAGAATCCGAGCTCTTTAAATACCTAAATATTTTGGATTCTGATTAGACTTTTTATCTTTGAAGCTATTTAATATACTTATACTGATATCTACATGGCTTTTTTGGAATTTGAAATTTCGAGCCATTAGTAGGTATTTACATATAAAAAAATACCTGCAGTTGTCGTCAATTGCTGTTTAGTATAGGTTACATTTCTGATCCCATTTTCCCCTTGTCCATGAGCCACTTTATTTTGTGCAGAAACATAATTTATAAATCCATTTTGTAATGGTGCTGGAATTAAACCTAGTGATCCCAATGCGACCTAAAAGTAAATCAAAATTTTTGAGTAGTCATTTTATTGGCTAGATTTTTAATTTACCTAGTACTGATAGATACAAGTTTAACTAAATAATTTTCTTACCTTCCCCAGGTTAATTTCCGCAATTCCATCAATAATTTTCTCCAAATTTGATTCAAAATTTGGTTGATTTGTTATCTAAAATTGAAAAAAATGTACAATTAGGTACTTGCCATATAATTTAGTAGAGATTATATAACCAAGTCTGTAAATTTGTCTATTCCAGTCTCAAGAGCTTGCTCACTTATAGCCTCCAGTTGTTTACCATCTCTTTTTTGTACTGGTGATGAAATTACCTTCAAATCGAAAAAAAATACTTAAATTGCTTAAATATTATACTAGTATACGTACCTTATTGAAAAATAGGCAAGTAAATATAATTAAACTTAAATTTTTGCTAAACATCTTGACTCGAGGACCAAAAGGACAAAACTGAATTTCCTCTTTAACTTTTTTTTTAACTTTCCATTAACTTTTTTCTTTCATTTTTTTACACGATCAATGACCGCTATGACAAGATTTTACATATAGATATACAGATATATCCATTATGTCTACAAATTATGACCTTTAGTATCATTCTATAGTAGATACATAAATGGTACATAATACATTTACATGATGCAAATTGCAAGCAATACAAATCTTACAAGTTCAAGTTTAGCCAAAAAATGTAAAGGGCAAGTTTGAGATTTCAAAAAATGAAAGTTTTGTTAAAGATCTTATAAGGATTTTAAAACAACTCTCACTTTCTATTCAATACTTACCTATTTGATATTCTCAAATTGAGAATTCTACTATGGACTTGTACTAGCAATAAGTAACTTCGGTATAAGAAACTTCGTTCTAAGGTAAATATCTATATTGTGCAAAAAACGTTCATTTAACCCTATTAGATAGGATTTACACGCTAATCGTATATATCTCTTAATAAAGTAAAAAAATTAATGCAGTCCCAATCGAGTACCTTTTGAGAATCCAAAAGACTTCTAGTAGATAATTGTAATTGTAATCCATATGGATATAGATTTTATAATCAGAAGATCATTTATTATAACTTTGTATTGGGCAAATGTTCTATAAAAAATCATATTTCATGTAAAAAGCTATAGAGAAGGTTGAAAAATTCTGGCAATTGAATAGGGTCTAAAAATTTAGTATCTATTTCTAAAATAATATTTTACATTAAGATACATTCTGATACTTATATACATAGTTCTCTGTAATAATAGGGTACTACCTACTAGATTATCTATTCACCTATATTTACTTACCTATGTATTTTTTTCAAAATTTTAAATTTCGAAACTGTCTTACTTTTTATAGACAGGTAGTATGAAACGATTTGGCTAAAAATACTTGGTAATCTTGACAAAATTACAGAGTACAGAGTAGCATCATTATACGAGTTTACTGTAGACTGTAGAATCGTAAATATATTTAGGTAATAAAGTTAATTTTTAGTATCAAAGGTCATTTTTATGATTGAATAATCCCTTATGACTCTTCCGGTTGATGTGACTTCCATAAAATTCTGAATACATATTATACCAATTTTTTTACTGTATAGGTTACTTACTACTTGTGGTAATACTGCCGACTTAAATGGCTTAAGTTGTCCAAGTAAATTTTCAACTGTCCTAAAATGTCATGATTTATAACTTTACTTGAAAGGAAACTTGTCATATTTAAATTGATATTTAAATTTATACAAGCTTGATTGCAATTAGTAATTGATGTAGCTAATATATTTACACACTTTTTTCACATGCAAAAAAAAAGAATAATTGTTATTATAAGTCCTTATCAAATTGCTGGATTAACCTAAAATATAATTGCGTCAAACTTTTATCTCGAGAAATTCTGTATAAATATATACTTGTAAGTGTAAGTGCAGATTGCATTAGACACTTGTAATTATCTATACTAGGTATTACTATTATACGAATCTCGTAGTTATAACATGATGGGTCGCGGACAAAATCCTATCTGCCAAAATCCTACCAAACCAAAATCCTACCGATTTTTAGATTTTTAATATGCAATTTTTTGACTAAATTGATGAGAATTGGTCAGATTTAGTCAAAATTCAGTCAAAATTTCAGCCTTGAGGTTTTTTTCGAGAAAAAAATGATTTATACAAATATCACCGAGAAACTGATTTTTAATAAATTTTTTAAAACAATTTTAGACTTTGAAATAGCTTCAATCAATGCTTCAGTCTGACCAATTCTCGTCAATTTTGTCAAATTTTATTATAAATCTCATAAGTTGAGAATTTTGACAAAATTTTGGATTTTGGTTTAGGTAGGGATTTTGGTTTGGTAAGATTTTAGGGAGGTAGGATTTTGTCCTAGAGCCACTTATGATAATTAGCTTGAATTTAAATTAACGATAACTGGAATTTTATATAACTAATACCTATAACTGCCCATAATTGTTGTCTGTTTTTTCGTTATTTTTTTGACATACTTAGGTGAATTTGCAATAAAATTTCTGAGAAATTAGGTTCCAAAAACTAACTATGACTAGAATTACCATAAGTAAATTAATATACTGACTTTTGGCTGTAAAATTTTAAGAACTAGATTAAAAAGCTTAGTTATTCTAGGTAAAATTCTAAAATTAAAAATGCTTCATTTTCTCCTGGTCTATCACTCTTTTTAATTGCCGGCATTCATGTAAAAAATATATTTGTCTAGGCTATGTGATAGTGCTACTATGTAATAGGCATTTTAATGACAATTTATTCAAAATAGATTTACAATTGACCAATAACAAAGTTAAGGCTAAGGTTAAGTGTTATTTTAATCATTTGTCACAATAAATTTTCCTAAAGACCTTAATGAAATCATCTCAAGTGTCCTGGATTAAAGCCTTATTAATCTAAAATATCCAGGAATGATTACATTACCAATATGATACACTATATAGATAAGGATTTTGGTATAAAAGATCGATTTGAAATACGAATTGGTACATTACACCTTTGATTAATTAGCTAATCACAAATTTACCAAATTACAAAAAAAATTTCCAAAATGTTCAAAATTGTAGCAGTCCTTGCCCTTTTCGTTGCCGTTTCAGCTGGTTTTGGCATCCAAGCCAAATCACCTGCAGTCAACTGTAATTTTCTTGAATTTTGAATATTTTTTTTGCAAAATTTATCGATTTTTTAAAAATTTTCTTCTAGTTCTTGAACCACGTTTACAAAATCCAAGACCTTGCTGTAAGTACCATAATACAATGTATTTACTCCTGATTGACAAATCTGATGTTAATTTGATTTTTATTTTTCAAAAATTCCAGCTACTCCAGGAACTGGACAATTGAAAGAAGTCAGGTATTAAAATCGTGTTAAAATTTGATTATGTAAAAAATTAATTACAATTAAAATTAAAATTATTTTTGAAGGATCTCTGGATGCACAACTCAGCCATGTACTTTCGTACCAAATCAAGCTCATGACTTCAGTGCCGTATTCGCTGCTGGACATGCTGGAAACACAGCTAGACTTTTAGTCCATGCCGTTGTCGGTAGGCATAAATTTCCATAAATTTAATCACAAATATGACATACTATCAGTATATGTAAATATCGTAATTTTTGAAAATTTTAGGAGGACTTGCTTTTCCAATCATCGACACAGATTTCCCAGTAGACACAGTTGTAGGAAGTGACTATTCCATCTCAATGGTATGATTATATTATGTCAAAAATTAACTCCCAAGAGATTAGATTGCCTAAGTTTATTAAGCTAATATTCAATTAAAATACTCTTTGCGGCAAGAAATTACAATTAAATGATCTTCTATGCTAACGTATATATATATATATATATATTTAAATATTTCAGACTGTTACAGTTACCAATGAGCTTTCAGGAGTTAACTTTATCCTCAGAGCTTCCGTTTATGCCAAACCAAGTGATGGTCTTCATTTCTGTTCTGAAATTTCTGCTCGTGTTCAATAAATTATTAACTTAAATTTTACAGTATTTTTTTTAATCATTTGAAAATAATATGGTAATATATTTGGTGAATAAAATGTGTATCTGCTAATCAAAATCAAACTTTTCAACTCATTTTTTGAAATTAGGAATTTTTTTTAAAACTAAAGGCAACTTATTAGAGATCTTCTATATCTATAACTCGTACAACAATATTATAGTTATTTTATGAAAAATCCAGTCTATATCATACATAAATGTTATGCACTTTGTATAATTGAGAGATATAATTAAAATTTGAATTTAAAAACCTAAAACGCATCTTAAATCTTTTATTGCAATATAGATTCATAAATGTAAACTTTCATTTCAAACAAATTCGAATACAGCTATACAGATAGGTATTATTATAAAAGGTTAATTTAAATATCAGCAGTTAATTAGTTTTAAAATTAATTAGTTAGTTAGTTTTTTATATAGTTTATCATTGGAAATCGGTGTTTATTATACAGTCTGTATTGCCTTTCTCCCAATTTGGGAGATATTATAATCTCTGTTAAATTTTCTCCCAATTTGGGAGAAATTATATAGTCTGTAT
>JAQIXA010003557.1:0-13712 GCA_034699045.1 Nanhermannia cf. coronata Gr-Ori-00579
TCAGTTTTTATTTTTATGTAAGAATGTATTGATATGTTTCAGGGCGAGCTGTTTTCTCTGTCCTAAGACAGTTTATTCTATACATAAGGGTATAACATACATACTATGTACAGATACATACATCATATCAATTTTTTTGCAAAAATTGGGAAATAAAGATACATTATACTGGTTACATTACATATGTATTTATATAATCCAGCTCTGAAAAACATAATTTTGATCTTAATTATAAAATAAAATTTTTAGCAAGCCAATATACATACATATATGGTACATACACTTATATAGGGAACTCTACAGTGTCTCCAAATATCTTTCATTTATTCATGGACCTAAAACTAAGCGAATTTGAGACAAATTTTGGGTTTTCAGACCTGAATGACCCTAAAAAGAAAGATAAAGGGCTACATATTATATTATTATTATATTATGTAAGGTACATATTTTATATTACATGCTCATGCACTACTACTACGAGTAGGTATGTACGAGTACATTAGTGTATAGTACAAACCATTAATGTTTCTGTAACTGCATTGTCCTTAATGGTGTGACTTTATAACGTTTACATACAGAATAAATATATAAACTTCGGGTCTGAAAAATCCAATTTAACCTTACTAGAGAGTCTCTAGTAAGGAATAATTGGGGGCCAAAATCCGGTTTTTCTAAAAGTTTTACAATGAATTCTGGGGCGACCTGACCAAAGCTTTTTAAACCCAGCTTATAGACATTGTCATATCATAAAAATAAATAAAAATAAAAATATAAAAAATTGATTGTCAAAAAGTGTTTGGTTTTGGAATTTTAGGTTTTTTGAGGATTTGATTCCTCTTTATGTATAAAGAAATAAAAACCTACATTAAATTGTCATTAATTGACCAAAGGTCGCGACCGCCACCATTTATCTTGTCAAAATAGGTATTTGAATTTTGAGATTTTTGAGGATTCTATTCCTCTTTATGTATAAAGAATTATTAGAATAGAAAGAATCCAATTAAATTTAAATTAATTGAACCAACTTCACCGCTACCACCTCCACCACCACCACGACCCCATCGTCATCAGAAACAGGATGACGAGCAGTCGATGTATCTTCTGCTACCAAAACTACACTTCGAGCAATTTGACGACAAACCAGCAGGATCAGAACCTATTTGAGATCATCTGGGAAATTTTTAAGATCTCTACGAAGAATGAGGAGGTGCAGAAGATGATCCTTAATGCCTCCACCACCTCCACATGCTCTCAATGTACTGATGAGCTCCTCCGAATTGATGACATCCTCAAGGAGATTAAAACCCTACAGGTCAAATGCCAAAAGGCCAAATTACACTTTGAGAATAAGTTCATCGAGAGCAAGTCGAGCTCTGACACCGATGGTGGGGACTTTTATGACCCCCTTGTTGACCGGGTTCGAGGAAAATTATTTGAGAGTAAGTATCATTAAATGCATAAAATTATATCATGGAATAGACCCTATTCTAAATGGTTTTTTTGTGGTTTTTAGATTATTTCCTTGGATTAAGTCAGTCGACAAATGAGCAAGAGCCTATAGATGTGAAATTAAAATCAGTTGCTGATCTACTCTATGATGATGCTGATGGTGATGGTGATAATGATGATGGGTACCAGGAAAGGGACTTTTTTATGGACTCATTTCAACCAGGTAACTTATTTAAACTTAATTTAAGTATCTTACTTTCTGTCAAGTGTTCCTCCACATAATTTTAAGACAAGTCTCTCGATATATTATTATTAGTATCAATTAAAATACTAATACTACATGGTCAGCAGCCTCTTTATATAAAGTACTTTTTCACGAGCTCATGATCATAGGAGTATGTACCTATCTTATATAAAATAGAGTAAAAGGTTTACTGAACCTAATATTTATTATTATCGTTTTTAAATTGATTAAAACTTCATGTAAAACTTCACTGCATTATATGAGCTACACATGGTGGGACTGTAAAAATACCTTAAATTACAGATTTAGATATTATAAAGAAAGAAATGTTAATTAATATTCAAGTTAAATTGTTATAATAGGACTTTTTTATCCTATTCTTATGGAGAGATTTACTTTATAAAGGAGTAGAGTACATGCACCTATATCAGATTATGTACATATATAAATGTAAATATTAATGAACTTTTTTTGTTCTTGTAGAGGACTTTTTAGAGACTCACATGAAGGTAATCGACAGCAATACAACCGCAACGGATGAGAAACTGAATCAAAAGACCGTTATTTTTCTTGAGCTAATGCCAATTGAAACATTTATCAAAGATGAGGATGATGCATATAGGATAAGTGATCCAGAAATACAAGACTTTATAAGAAGTAATCTCAAATATATTGTTCACAAAAAGCCAGATAAAAAGTTTGGTCCTAAATCAAAATCTAAGCCTGTTAAGGAGAAGAGAGAGAGGAGGGCTAGGAAAGTTACGACCAAAAAGATAAAAAAGAAGAGAGGAAGACCAGCTCGTCGAAGTCACAAACAGAGATCAAAATCACCAGTTATTAAACCAACTACCAGAAAGAATAGAAAACTTGAACTTCCATCACAATTAGTTAACCTTCGAGCAAGTCTTAAGGATCAGAACAAGATCAATAAAGTACCTCTCAAGTGTACTTTATGTTCCAAGCAATTTACAGGTTTGTCCCCTACTATTGTCTATATTAATATTATTTTTGAAAAGATTATGCAATTTTTCATATTTTTTTTCCAGGTAAAACGCCATTCAACAGTTTAAAAACTCATTTTCTTTATGCACATCCTGAGATTAGTGGATATACCAAACCACATTGCTTGATTTGTAAAAAGCAATTTCTGAACATTTATAATCTCAAAGAACATCAACGTAAGCACAAAGAAGGACAGCAAAATATAACATGTACATATGAAGAATGCCGAAGAGTTTATAAATCGAAGCATACTTATCGCCTGCATTTACGACAAGTTCATGGTCAAGGACCACCTCTCCAAAGCAAATGTGACGTTTGCGAAAAAGTATTTTACTCAAAGTAAGTTCAAGAAAATTAGAACTCAAATTCTTATTAATCTTACTACTGAAATCTTACTACTATTACTAGTACTGAAAAATACATGACATTTTATTTCTTTTACTTTCTAATAGATATGCATTGAATCAACACAAGACGAGTCATTCTGAATCGAATCAATTTTTATGTTCCTTTTGTCCCAAATCCTTTAAAAATCATTTTTATTTTATGAATCATGTCAAATCTGTACATGGTTCTGAGGGCGATCTAAAATGCCCTTATTGTGGACGTAGTGGCTTCCATAAACCAGGATATCTAGAAGGTAACATAATTTTTGAAATAAATCTAATATACCTTAATGGCAATAATAATTGATTACAATTTTATTACAGTGCACATAAAAGAGGTTCACGAAAAGGTTGTTAATTATACCTGCGACACTTGCGGAAAAGGCTTTTTTTCTTTACATAATCTCAAGCATCACATCAAGGTATTTTTAAATACTATATAATAAATAAAGTAACTTATAATGAACTTGAAGCATAAATATTTATATTGAATGAATAATTCAAGTATCATCCTGGGAAATCTAATTATGCCTGCTCACAATGCCCGAAAACATTTTCTACAAATGGATATTTGATGGGTATGTTAAACTTGTACTATTTACATTTAAAACTAAATGCAAATAAGTAATATTTATGGTTATAAATCATTGTATTTGTATTTTATTAGACCATATGAGGACTCATACCAAGGAAAAGCCCTTCAGCTGTGAAATCTGTGGAGTCTCCTTTGCACAAAGTGCCAACTTGACAACTCACAAACAAATCCACTCCAATCACAAAAAATTTGCTTGTAGCGATTGCAATAAACCCTTCATGTTAAAGAGGTAAATTCATTTTTTGGATTATAATTAGCTCTATTTCAGAATAACAAGTAAGTACCTAATTTAAAATAATGTATTTAATTTCTTTAAAGATATTTGAGAGCACATTGGGCAGCCTGCCATTTGAATGAGGGAAAAGGAGCCAAAATGCAATTCTACATTATTCCAGATCCAGCTTTACAAGCACCGCCAAAAGATATTCCTATTCCTACAGCTGAATTACCTTCAGGTAATGGTTTATTACCACCTCCACCAACATTTTAAATATCCTATTAGAGATCGCAATTCAAGACATCAATGCACACGGTGTGTTCACTAAAAAAAAGTTACATGCCTTGTCAAGGCATGTATCTTTTTTATTGAACACACCGTATAGAATTCAATGCATTGATGTCTTGAATTGCGATCTATAACACTACTACACTACTTAATTATTTATTATGTACATACCTAGTGTTTGTAAAGTGTAAATCTATTTGTGTCATCATATTTAAGTATATTATGTATGTTGATAGTTGATAGACTCTACATTATAATTATAATTATGAGATGAATAATTCATAGACTACTTGTAACTTGACTAAAACTAATTAGGTAGGTAAGGTACTCGTACTAGTGTACAATTATAACATAACTAAAATACTTAAGACATAAGACTAGACTATTACGAGTAGTATAATTTTTGATAAGATAGATTTCCCAATATTGCAAAAATATCAGGATGGTCCAGATCAATAGATTAGGTAGTTTATAGTTTATTTTTATTGATAAAAGGTAAAAAAAACTCTGAAAGTGGATTAACAGTTTTGATTATGGTAAACTGTTTTAGAATTTTAGATGCATTTCGAGATAGTTTAAAAATAAGTTTAAATTCGATTTTTTTTTTTCTCTTTTTTCTTTAATTTTGTTTACAAATTAAATGTTGTAGGTTTACAATTGCAATTAAACCTACTACAACGACACAATCGTTAATGGGTAATGGGTTATCCAGGATCTTTAGATACTTGATAATTTGATCAAGTGTGTTTTAGATGTATGAGAACTTTCCGCTCATTGTGCTGAGTAAATTTTCTCTAAATATAATGCACTGTTGTGGTTATGATCTCTAAAATTACAAATTCTCGTTAGATTTTTTTTCATTTTTAAACTATCTCCTCAAAACTCATCTAAAATTATAAAATTTTTATCATAGTCTAATTTGTTCATCCACTTTCAGATAGTTTTTACTGTTTATCAATAGATATACTAATTATTTGAATCACCTATTTAAATATAAATACCGAGTCTATTGCTTATGCTCTGGACCACTCGATACTTGCAATTTGCAATTAGGTATGTAGATTGTAATTGTAATAGAAACGCGTAGAATTTTAGATTAGAAACTAATTAGATAAAAACCTTTTACGGTTTCAATTTCAAATTGTAAAAATTTAATTATGAAATTGACTATCGTCTACCTACGACTTAAAATTATTATATTATGCTGATATTATTAATGACTTATGTAAAAATAGTCTCGACATAATTTTGATCTTGATTGACATTTTTTTTCCTTTTAAAAATAATCCAACTTATGTTGAATATTGCATTTTGAAATTTAATTTCTTAAACTAGGTATTTTATATAAGTTAAAGGAATCTTCCATAATCTAGCAAGCCAATATCATTTAGGAGAGAGTGTCCCAAAAGGAAAATCGAAAGATTAATTTGAAAGTGATTTACAAATAAGAAGGCACTTAGGTTAGGAGGCACCTAGTTGAAAAAATTGATCAATTGACCTGCAAAATTGAGACAATTTTGAGATTTTTACCTGTAAAGTATTGACAAATTCATTTTTTCCTTTTATTAATGGATCCTAGATCAAAATTTTATGCTGAATTCAATTCAATTCAATTCAATAAATTAAATTTTTATTTTTATTTTTGCTCTAACTTTTATTATTTGGCTCCGATTTAATCTCGTCCCTATTTTGCTTGATTTTACCCCTATATTTCTTGGTCTAACTTTACCTCTGTATGCATGCAGTTAACTCAAATTTTTTAAAAATCCTAATCTAACCTAAACTAAAAAAAAATTTACGATTTTTTCATACAGTGCAGGGGTAAAGGTAGATCGAAAATATAGCGGTCGGTTCAACCAAAATAGGGATGAAATTTAACTTAAGCCTTATAATTTTCGAGATTATAATTATTTTAATATTGAAAACTAGCAAAAACGTGTTATTTGACCAAGGTTTTCAGATCAAAAGTCAAAGTTTTCAACAGGGTGCATTAAAGGTGGCAACCTCGAGAGTACAATGCAATGCAAAAAAATCGATTTTCTTTTTGGGATACTTCTCTCCTTATTTAGGTAGGTAGGTCGTAATAAGTAACTGTAGTATAAAACAAACTTGAATTGTGTAAAATTATTGTATTATACTAAAAGACTATAAAAGAGTATTTATAACATAAATTAATGGCTAATTTAATTCTAACTAGAACTAGTAGTAGTGTATTTATATTTATATTTGTATTTATTATATTTAAAAATATGTTCTCAGTTAATTGTGTATTATTAAATTTAAATTATAAAAGCTTTTTCATAAAATCAGAAATATTTATTAAGAATCTAATTGAGGAGAATTTCAAGGAGAAATGTGATTTATTTTTTATTCAATCTAATGATACAGATAGTAAGGAATCATTTATTTCAAGCTGTTTTATAGAAAATATTGAAAGGCCATTGTATTGTTTAAAATCTTGGACCAAGACTTTAAATCCATTAATAAAAGTCATACTTCGGCATGGTGAAATGTGCAATTTAGTTTTTATTCAAGTTTTTCAAAAATATGAACTGAATCGAAGGTCTGAGGATCTGTTCCAACTTTTGACCCCACTTTATGGCGAAATGACAAGAAAAGATGCTGATCATTATTTTGTTCTTACAAATAGGCATTTGATACCTACTCTTTTGCAGTTGAAATTTTTTAACAAAATTAAATACAAGTTGTTCATAACCTGGAAAAAATTTGAGGATGATTTAGAATTAACAACTGGTAGGTTAAATTCCCACTATGAATTAGAGTATTCTACGAGAATTTCTGAGATATTTCCAAATTTTCAAGAAAATTTCGAACAAAGTGTAATTACATTATCATGTCCAATTCGACTTTTATTTCAAATTGAAATCATCCGAATAGATAATGATTGGGATTTAAAGAGGGGTCTTCAAAAATTTGTGATTCTGGAATTATCTAGAAGATTTAATTTCACTTATAAAGTGATACCCAGTTCAGGTGGTGGTGGAACTGGGACAAGATTACCAAATGGGACATGGGTTGGAGCTATCTCTGATATTTTGACCGATCGAGCTCAAGTGGCCCTAAGTACCGGTTTAATCTCTGAACGATTTCAATTTTTGGACAGCACCAACAGTTTTTTCAAAGCTTATGTCCTATTTACTACAAGAGTCTCCAAGCCCATCTACTCGTACAAAACAATTTTTTGGCCATTTACTCAGAGGATTTGGATACTTGTCATTGTGTCAACTGTTGTTTTTAACTGTGCTTTCCTCTTGAGTAACAAATCCTCTACTAATCAATGGCAACTTTGGAGAACCATTGAATTTGTCTCTAGTTCACTTTTTGAGCAAGGTCTTCGTTTGACCAAAAAGAAATTTGGTCGAATACTTTGTCTCTTTTGGCTCTTCTTCATCCATGTCCTAAGTACTGGATACAAAACCAAATTATTTGAATTCCTTGTGTTTCCTCCAATGTCAAATTGTCCAACAACTTTTGAAGAACTCGCAAACTCACCTGGATATAAATGGGGTCTAGAGAATGGATTAATTGGCTCAGCAGTTCAGACCGAAATTGCTACAAGTCCAAATCCAATTTTTCAAAAAATTCATAAATCAATGACATTTGAACGAAATACATTCAATTGTTATGCAAAAAGTGTTCGTACTGATTTTGCTTGTATTGCTTTCGAAGAGCATACCAAGTACATTGTGGCTCGGAATTTTTCCTCAAAAAGGCGATTACCATTCACAACATCGAAAGAACGGATTCTACAAGTCTATTGGTATGGCATGGCCGTAGAGAAGCGAGCAATATTTAAAAAAGAATTTAATTCTATCATTAAACCTCTAGTTAGTGGTGGAATTATTGAAAAAATGACTAATTTAGATTTTGCACAAATTCGGAAAGATAAACTGAAATGGGAGAAAAGTTTAGAGCAGAAAAAGCAAAAAAAATTTAACCAACAAAATCAAACTAAAGATTCAAATACAAATCAATATTCCAAGGGTCCAAGATTGAATTATGATTTAGTTGGTGATGAGGAGAATGACAAGGTCTCACTAAAGATGCTCCAGGGAATTTTTGTCGTCTTCCTCCTTCTCAACTCATTCGCTTGGCTTTTCTTTATTTTAGAGTTTGTTCTATTTAAAATTTTAAATATGATCTTAACTAAACATTTTAATCGAATTAAAATTAAATCTGGTAATTGTATTTTGAAAGGGATAGTTAGACATTTATTTGGAACAAAATAAGAAATCTTAGAAAATATTAAACGAAACTGAACAATTTTGTACTTATCCAGTACATTACCTACTTACGAGTACCCTACATAATTATTATTTAAGAAATATTTAGATTATTATTAGAGCTACTCGTACTCGTAGGTACTAGGAACTCTAATTATTGTAATAGTAATATAATAGTAAAAAAAACTAATAAATGAATCAGTAATTAACATTTACAGCAAAAGTTTTCAATATTCTTAAACACTATCATCTTTTTTATTGGTATTTCATAAATATTACCAACTGATTAGATTTATTAATATTTAATGTTTAGGAACTTACAGAACAAGATATTTTAGGTTATGTACCTATATAAAAAACTTAAGTTTAATTTCATCTCTATTTTAGTTGAATTTACCCCTATATTTTTGACCTAACTTGGCCCATGCATGTCCAAAATATTTTTAAAACCTAACCTAACCTAAAGAAACTAAAAATATTTCGGGTTAATTTCATACATGGATAAAGTTAGACTATACATACCTATATGGGTAAATTTAACCAAAAAAATAAGAGTAAGAATAAATCTTTTAGTCTTTTATTATTACTTAAGATTAGTATAATATGTAATGTGTCATAAATATTTTAGCTTATTTTATATAAAATTTGGCGTGTGACTTGTTGACCTACTAGTTTGAACAAGTTTTAAAATTATTAAATTTTCCAATATTTTATAAGTTACAAATAGAATGTAGGTACTTATCTATCGTAGACAATAAATTATACCTAGTTCAAAAAATGTAGATAGTGTAGTTAGAATGGAAAAATTAATATTATTTTGTCTATTTATTATTGAAACTTATGGAAAAAAGTCTGAGCTTTGGATCACAAATTTGAACATTTGGTCCAAATCATTTGAATCTCAAAAAATTTACATTTATATTGATACTAATATATACTCCAGTTTAAACCTATGGGATGTATCTGTACCTTATACAATTAATGGATATGATCAACTTTACAAAATTTCGGAGGTTTTTGAGTTCCAATTAAATATACAAAACACAGTACTGAGCTCAATCTGGCTTTTTCCAGGTCAAAATTCTTATAGCAGTGATATCAGCTTGTACTTGGCAAAATCTTATATTTCATATATTTCAAAAGAACTTTATATTTTTACACATTTTTGTCAAAATTTCGAAAATTTGAGAGAACAATTACATAGAATTCAACTGACTTCATTTAACTTTATAATCTGTTTAGAAACTTTTCAAAATTTTCAAAATTTACATTTGCAAAAAAAATTTTCGACCTCAATCTCGAGAATTCTAATGGAATTCTCAGATTTGAAATTTTTGATTCAAGTTCAAGATAAAAGATTTTTAAATTTCCGACAAGAATTTCAATATTTGTTGGATTATTCATTAAATCATCCAAAATTTGATATATTTCTAGATCATACTGAGGGCATGGACAATTCAAAATTATATAATTTGGCAAATCAAAATGTTATGGATTATTCTATAGGTCATCATTTGATTCGTGATACATTTGCATATTTTGGAAATTTTAGAAATCAGAGTCAAGGGATAATTTTGACCAATTTTTTCTATAAATCTCGATTTGCCAAACCCTCAATTCAAATCAGTTCAGTTACACCAATACCCAATATTTATACTGAAACATATTTCGATTTTATACCTATATCAGATTCAAGTAAAAATTTCATAACTTGTAGCCCAATTTCGAAAAAAATCATCGATTTTTCAATCTATCTCCAAATTTTCGATCTTGGTACATTTATACTCGTTGTAACATCATTTTTTGTGATGATTATTTTATACTACCGTGGATTACGAAGGGTTGCAAAGATCAATGAAATAATTTTAATTCTTATAAGTCCATTACTTGAAAAATCAGTGAATATTTCAGTCATTTTAAAAAGGCGTAAATTTTTACTAATTTTGGTTTTTTTCTTGTGGGTTTTTGGCCTTGGTCTTGTGATTTCAAATGGTTTTAAAAGTTTCCTCACCTCAGGCTTAATTTCACCTTTGAGCAAAAAATTTCCTCAAAGTTTACACGATCTCATAATCCATGGATTTGAGATTTATGATATTGATTATACAAAGGATTTGCATGGCTTTTCAAGTGATTTTATATCAATTTCAGAATCCAAATATGAAGATTTGACACCTGCTTCTGGTTCCATGATCAAATCAAAGGCTTACAAAACCCCCCAAGAATGTGTCAAAAATTGTCAAAATATCATTCAAAATAAGATTGTACAATTCTATACAGTTTTCAATGGGGCAAGATGTCATATTGATTTAACCTGTCAAACTGTTGTGTTCAATATTTCTTCAAAATTTCCAAAAAGACAAGAATATTTACAAATTTTTATAAATTCATACATTGTCCTGAGTTATCGTATGAATCAATTTGAAAATAAAAAAATTGATTATCTTCAAGACGTCAAAAAATGTCAAAATTCCGTTCTTATAGGTAAACTAGAGGAGATTGAGACGATTTCAAAATTTCTCAAAATTAAATTACCCAATGAACAATTTGCGATTGGAACTACGCCGTTTAAGAGACAACTTGGTGGCTTTGATTTTGAAAAAATGCCCAAATCTCGGATTTCAATGATTGTCAGAAAGTTAATTGAGGCAGGTTCGGTCAAAAAATGGGATTTTTTACTGTCAAATAGCAAATTTGAACGAGATAAATTTGAAGAAATTTTCAATTTTGAGAACTCGACTTCATTAGAGAAATTTCAACCTCAGAAATTGGTCTCAAATATCTTGACAGTATTTTTTATTTGGCTCGTTGGAATTACATGGGGTTTCATTCAGTTTGGTTATGAACATTTCTTGAAAAATTATTCATATTTTAAAGCATTATTCGACTCATTTAAAAAACTAATTTTGAATGATTTGGTCATTTTGAAATGCAGACTACAGCAAAGCTTTAAAAGATTAGGTAGGGTAGGTAGGTAGTAGGTTCTTTATATCCAAAATGTATTTGTCTTTGAAATAAAATTTTTATCTAAAACTTGTAAATACCTATAGGCTATGGGGAAGTTTAATAAGTCCTAGTATCACTAAATATGAAGGTTTAAGTACCTACGCCTACTATAAATATTGCAAGATTACCATTTATCTTTTCCTAACGAAAGTTAAGCTATCTTTAACTAAATTGGCTAAAATAAAACTATGATATGCATAGGGTGCTTGTACTAAAATAAGATATCCATTCAAAATAAGTATGTGTAATTAGTAAATAATTTGGAGTTTTATTACATAGCTTAGTTTGAAGTAATATAATTTGGAATTGTAGAATTATATTGACTATAATTAACAATGATCATAATTTTACATTTTATTTTATTTTTGGCAATTACGTAATTTCAAAAATTTCAGAATTCTTCATAAGGACTAGATTTTTGATAATTTTTTAGATGAGTTTCCAATTTGAGCAGCATCAGTTTACTTTTCATTTCCTCCATTAGCAGCAGGTGCGGCTGGTGCAGGTGATACTCCAGTTGCTTTTTCATTTCCTCCTTTTGATTTATCAGCAGATGGTTTAAGTCCTTCCTGGAATAAAATAAGCAAAAATTTTACGAGTAGTAAGTAGTCTACAAGATAGGTCTTAATGTAGGTGTAAGTATATAGCTAAATCATGCAGGGTCTTAAAGTAGTATCCCTATACTCTATCTTAAATCTCTTCTATTTTGTGGATATTGATATTGGATAATAATAGTTAAGGAAAAAAAGTCTTACTTTCAAGCTAATAAAGAAGTTCTTTGCTCGGCACAAATATTTTCCAGCTCCTTTTTTTTCTCCACCAGGTCCAGAGGCTTGTCCAAATCCAGATCCCTTAATTTCCTGTGATTCAGCTGCTGATGCTGAAGGTTGACTTGCGCTTGAATCTTCTGTTGCTGAAGCCGAACTATTCAATTCAGATTGATTGACATCACACCCCGACTTTTCAACTTCTTTTGGTCCAACACTTTCTGATTTACCACATGTTTCTAATGTGGGAGTCTTGCACTGTGCTGACGCCATACCCTGAGACTTTTCCCATTCGGCTCTCTTCATTTTCTGATCTTCGTCCAATCCTCTTGATCCAATCCAATTCCTTCCTTTTACATCCTTCGAGAATTTGCACATTGAACAATCAGGATTTGTACCTCGAATTGAAGAAACATTAAAAATTTTATTAATAAATTTTTTTTACTACATACGAGTATTACATATCTTTATAAACAATAAAGTTCCAAAAAAAATTCCTAAATTAACACATACATACCTCGAACTGAAGCTCCACATTGAGAACAATTAATCCGAAGTGATGAAGCTGCGGGTGGCTGTGAGGTTGGTGGAGGTTCATTTGATTTCTGAGATGATTTCACTTCAATTGATTCTTGCGTTGAACCATCAGTTCTTGTAGTTGTAGTTAATGTTGTCCTTGGTGCTGATGATGTTGATGAATTTCCATTTGATGACCCAGTAGTTGAATTTGATCCAGATGAGCCAAACCATGATCCAAGAAAACTAAAATATCCATCACTCTCTTTACTTGCAGCTTTCCCATTCTTTACTTTTATTTCTTCTTTATATTGAACTGATGCATTGGCTTGTGACTGCTTTTGAGGAACACTCTGAGCTGGTTTGACGACAACAACGGCTGGACCAGTACCTGTAGTTGATGTTACGAGTTCTTCATTAAACAAGCAAGGGATTGAATAAAATGGAATTCTTGATGTCACAGGAATTGCTTCAGGAGCTGGATTCTGAAGCTATGAACAAACAAACAAAAAATATTAATCACCTGGAAAATATTGTAGGTACTTCGATGTACAATACAATAATGTAGGTACGTACAAAAAACTTATCGAATAAAATTATGTAAATAGTACCTTTAACTCAGGAAGGATATAAACATATTCCCCATTTTTGAAAGATTGAGCTTGGAATTTGTCTGGACCTTGACTTTGTTGTTGAGATTTATTGGATTGACTATATTGAGTATGACTTCCAGCAGGTTGGCCATAATAAGATCCAGCACGACTTTGACTTCCATAAGCTTGTCCATATTGAGACCCAGAATAGTTTTCGGGCTGATGAGGTTTATAATCTGATGGCGGTGGCATCCGTGATCGTCGACAGTCACATTCACACTCACAGCAGCAAGATTTTGGTGGTGGGGGTGGTGGCTCGCAAACTGGAGGTGGTGGTGGTGGTTCACAAACTGGAGGTGGTGGTGGTTCACAAACTGGAGGTGGTGGTGGTTCACAAACTGGAGGTGG
>JAQIXA010003558.1:0-13705 GCA_034699045.1 Nanhermannia cf. coronata Gr-Ori-00579
AGACAGACATACAGACAGACGGACAAAGTGCAAGCAAAGTTGAATAGTAAGGGCTCGCTTCGCTCGCCCAAAAATTACTTGAAGATTTAAAATCTAATTCATATAACCTACATGAATTTTGACAATATATTTAGCTATTTGAGATATGCAAAATTACCAGAATTTTTTAGTAAAAATTTGTCGATCATGGAATTTTTGTTATTTGACATTTTCTCATACTTCTGGTCAATTTGACCAGATGACAGTTTTTTAGTTCTTGACCAGTCAACCGTAATGATTTATTGGTCAAAGTTCCACATTGTTAAATCCGGCCAGTTTTTGACCCAGAGGGGTCTCGAAATTTATTTTTTGTTTCAACTGACATGAAAATATAATAATTGCCCCAAGTTCTACACTACTATCTGTATATTGACTTGTAACTTACAATTTTACAATTATATTGTCATTTGTTCAATTCACCCAGTCAGATAGAGATAAATCACAAACTTGCCTACGGAAAAATATACATATTTTTTTAAAAATCTGTTTAAAAAAAGTAAATTATTTGGCTAAAGTTTTTCTAATCTACAGTATACTACTATAGTATGTATATTAAGTGTATAGTAAATTCAGAATTCAGAGTAATTTAGAGAAACATGTTCATCATGATCATAAAAAACAAACTTTTCCCCAAAGGCATCAGATAAAGGGGGACATGGCTCTGGATTTTTTTTCATATTTTGCTAAAATAATCTCTGGAAAAAAAGTCTCAAAAAAAAACCGACAACAAATGTTTTAAATCTTCAGCAGAAGATCCTCAGAAATTCACAAATCTCGATCGATAAACTCAGTTTTTGATCTAGTTAAATGTAAGATCAGAATTTAATAGATTTCACTAAATACAATGCAGTGTTGTATATCCTTAGTTTTGCTGAACAAGTACTGCAACTAAGGTTTTTAATGAAATTTTCTCAAGTAGCTTTATTTATCGGATTTTTGATATTTAAAAAAAACTAAGAAAACTTAACTTAACAATTTAACAAGATGAAAAAACCCAAAAACTCGACTGAAATAACACTGCTTATTTAAATTATATTTGAAAAAACTTGTTGGGTTTTTCAGATTTTCTACACAAAAAAAAACTCGACTGAAACAACCCTGGAAATTTGAAAAATATGAAAAACCCAGTTTAGGTTTTCGATTTATGGCATCTAAAAACTACTGAAATCGTAGATTTTCAACTTATAAAAGATAAGCCAAAAACTCGACTGAAACTACACTGCTCATTTAAAAAATTCGCAAAAACTTGTTTTGTTCTACGGATTTTTGATAGATAAAGCCTACAATAAACATAAATTTTCGATTTTTTAAATAAAAAAGCTAAAAACTCAAATGTCAACCCTGCAAATTTGAAAAATTTGACAAAACTAGGGGGGGAAAGTGTCAAAGGGAGATTTAAATCTGATAATGTGAAATCTTGAAGCGTAAGAGCCTTCAAAATTTCAACTAATGATAATGTAATAAAATCCATTTTTGATTCAATTTTCAAGTGGAATTGAATTGTAAAAATGCATCACATGTCTCTGCTCAATAAAATCGAAATTAAACTCATATTTTTGAAATCCTATATAGGTATGTGTATGTACTTTATAGTGTAATCCATCTTCATGGGAAAGTTTTACAAAAATAAAAAATTGCAAAACAGTACTTTTTTTATCAGTGATTTGACTTGGGTAATTCGATATTTTAAATCCTATATAGATATATGTTCCATGTAATATACCATAGTCTTTTGCATATAAATATCCAATTTAGTTTTGATATCATCATTCTCGAGAATTGAGAACACATGCCATCCAAAAGACATAAATATTAATATTAATACTAATTCCAATTTTGGCTAACCCATTGTCTTGAGTCCCTTATACTCGTACTATACCAATAGACTTTTATGTTATGGTTATGATGGTTTTTGGTCATAAAACCTATCTATATTTGTTACTTGAAAAAGACATTTTTCAAGTATTTTTGTCAATATTCTGTAGATACTTAAGATTAGAGACATTTTTCAAATGATTTCTGCATCGCAAGCCCCCGGATAAATTTTTTTTTTGAAATTTTTCGGACTTTTTGTTAAAAATAGATCATAAAATCATAAAAAATTAGACCTTCTATAGGGCTATAGGTTTAAAATGTTCTGTAAATGTGTTCTATCCTAATATATAGCTCTGAAAAATGTCATGATAATGATTGGATATCTAGTACCATACGAGAATAGATAAATGAAATATAATTTTTTGTATTTTTACTTTGCAGAAAACAAAACTAAGAATTTTATTGCTTATATCTGTACTTAGGATTAGATCATTGGGTAAATTAAGAATAGTTCGGAATCATTTTGGAAATTTGAACACTCTGCTCAGATCTCGAACTAACAAGGCTATTTTGCTCTTTAGATTTTAATATTTATACCTAGAGATATACGAGTACAATAAAATTTTAAAATAAAAGGTCAAAATAGTAATTGATTCAGTAGTAAACAGTGAGTACAAATTTCAAAAGTGTTTCAGAAGTATCCTTTGTCTACCCCTAGGTACAATTTAGATGTTTTAAACTTTTTATAATACGATATGTATTAATAAGGTGTGAGAGCAGCGACCACAGAAAAAAGTAAACTCTCTTTGGGCCAATTAAAAACTTCCAAATCATAAATCCAATCAATATTTGCAAAAATCTTGAAAGTTCCAAATTTAAGACCCAAATCAAACCTTAATACTATAGCTAATCCCATCCATATACAAGCCACAAGCCTCCAAAATATCGAGCTCTACATCAGGCATTATATTACAACCTTTTTAAAGTTCAAAATACTAAATAGAAGAAAATTACCGCTAATTTCCAATCGAATTTTCTGAGGAATCTTGTCGACAAAACGAAAACCATCAAATTTCCAAGTCCAAATAACAATCCAGCCAAATGCACACATGATTTTCGACCACTTTCCACATATTTCCAGATACAAATTCCAATATCAGCCAGTAGAAATACCTATCAAAAGTTTTTAATAAATTCAAAATATGTATCTCAAAATTTAAAAAAAATTATCTTACAATGAATCCAATAGATTGAATTTGTAGGAATTTCATAGTCTCAATTTTTTTCCAATTATGTCTTATGAGCAAATCAGCAATCTTCTCCAAAATCAGAATCAAAGTTGTAAATTCATACATAATGAGCAAAATATTGAGAACGACAGCAATCGCCTTATTCGAATACAATTTTCGAAATTTGAAAAAAAGTATCTTGTCCCCCTTCATATTCTCCTTTTCATAGTCATACACACCAGACTCTGTATAACGATCCATTTGCCTCAAAACGTCAGATCCTACAGCTGAATTTCTCCTTTTAGCAATCCAAATATTTTCTTTGAGAGCTGGTAAATCATACATAATTGGCCTAAAGAACCTCAAATCAATATACCTCTCTAAAGCGACCCTACTTCCAATACATTTCAAAGTGCCGTTATAACCACTAGGTTTAAATCCACTCTGCAAATAACTCATACAATCCCCTGTCAATTTAATCCATTTGTCGATATCATCCAAGTTCTCATTATTCATCATTGGGATTATTTCATAAGGCATTGGCTCTGGTGATTGATATTTTCTAAAATGAGGCATTATATACCAGGATTCTTCAAATCGATTAAATGACCTTTGACCCCTTGAAATTGACATTTCTGACCTTTTATAGTTGTCAATAAGTACCCAAGCATAAGGTATGAAAAGTAATGCAAATCCAGTTTTAATAACCAAAGCCAGTGTTTTTCCAGTCCATGTATCAAGCCTATAGGGAAATCTCATAACTCGAAATATTTCCATTAATTTCCTCAAAGTGTAGCCAAAAGCACCTTTTTTCATAACCTTACTAAAGACAAGGCCATTTGTGAAGAAAATTACGGTACTACACCCGAGTGTAATTGCAATGCAAATCCAGATTTTGGACTCGAAGGGTCTTGATAAATGTCCAAAAATATCAGAATTTTGACCTTTATTTTGACCTTTATTCTGAACTTTGACATTTTTGTCAAATTCTATTACAACATATGCATACTCGATGACATCAATTGACCTATGTAGATCATACATATGAGGCATACGAGAAGCCTGATGTACAGTTGCAATATGAACAATTGACCGAGAATTTTGAAACTTGAATTTAGACCTTTCTTCAATCGAGCTGATCATGGATGAAAATGGCCGGATTGGGGTGATTTGATTGTAAAATACTGTTTTTGAGGCACAATGACCATAGCCTAAGGGACAATCATGGTTATTGTCCAACCCTGTTTGAATATGACCATTCCAACGAATCCACCAAATATTCCAGAAAAGTCCAGGTGGGTCAAATGAGGATCTAAGAGCAATTTCCTTGAAACTTTCAATCGGATTATGACCTTCTAATTCGACAAAAATATACTTGGACCATGGCTTCATTTCGATACTTAAGAAATCGGAAAAATATTGCCGGTCTTTTAACCCGAAAATATGAATTTGTTCAGCATGTCGATGTTCGGACAAAAGCCTTTTTAATAACTCTCGGTCAAAATTCAAATCAAGTTGCAAAAATGGTTGCTCAAATGAGGAAATCCATTCAATCAAATCATCATTATTGATATTATAGAGTGAGACAGTACTTGAAGTATTATCCCCAAATTCTAAAATAGATTGAATTGATTCTGAGACAATTACATCATTGAAATAACCCTTAATTAATGGTAAAATTGAACAGAAAAAAATTAAAAATATGCTCAAAAAGTCTGTCATTTTGATGGAAATGAGAGAAATATTGAAGAAAAAGAAAATATTTTGCTTAATATCATAAGACGATATAATTCATTTAGGTCACACTAATGATAATGATACTTGAAATCTTGAAATATCAAGTGTTTGTATTGACGTATGTAATCGTATAAATTTAAATGGATTTTTTGAATAATTTATTCCAATTTAATCCATTTGCTTAGACCTTTTTAATATTTAAGCCATTTGCTCAGAAATGAAATGTAAAATCTAGAAAAGGTGTTTAAAATAAATTTACTTATACTATGTAATAGGTAGTAGGGGTAGACTAGGGATAGTTGACCATTTTTTTATGATTCAAACCTCAAAACTCAAACTTGAATTTACAAAATTTCGAATATTCTGATTCCATGTGGGCTTTTAGACTTCAAAATTTGACCTTTAACAAATTTTAGGTAATATATAACAGTCTGTTTTCAAACAAAAAAATTTAAAAATTTATCCCCAATTATCCCCAATCTACCCCTGATAGAGCTAGTGTACAGAATAGAGCTTTTAATAAAAATGTGAAATCCCTCGGGTTTAAAGTAAAAGATAAGCAAATTGTTCCTTGAAATATTAATGATGAAAAAGATGAAATATTTTACCAACACGTGTACCTTTATACCTATACATAATACATTATACAGAACAGAACTATGTATGTATAGAGGTATATTCTGTAATATGAAGTAATGAGATGTCAGGACTGAAAGTGCGTGTTTCAAATGACTTTTTTGTACAAAAAAATGACAAATTATGAGCATTTTGTACATATTACAGTGTACTGTGGGTTAATCTACTAGTGGCTGACATGTAATGCATATTTCAGTCAACTTTCAGAGAATTTAATTGTGTTAATTTCCGGAAAAAGATTTAGAAAATATGCCCAAATTTCGTGTCCAAAAGGGCCCTAATCAATAATACTTATTTTTAAATACACATCAACAAAATTGAACTTTTAAAATCTGTAGTAAATACATAAGCCCACACTCTCGGAATACAAATATGTATTTATAGTAGGTACGAGTTATTAGATAGTATGGTATACTTATATGTATTATTTAGGTATTTATACGAGTATTAAGCTTTTGAAAAACCAAATTATAAAATTTTTGGAATAATAAAAAATAACTCATAAAATTGAGTCCAATTTAAAATCTCCCATTAGTTTGTATGTATGTACCCTACATATTTATAGTATTTGGCAGGTACTTAATTTACCTAAAGATTGAAAGAAAGCTCAAATCAATTTGATTGAGAATTGAGATTTCAAAGTCTATGAAGAATTCTCCATATTATTATCTTATCATAGACCCAAATATGCCCAAGGTCTTTGATAGACGAATTTAAGAAATAAACTTTATTTATATATTCCTTTAGGAACCTATTTTTATAATTATAATTCAATTCTCTTTCAAGTGTCTTATCAACAAAACCAAATTCAATGAATTTACTAAATAATTTATTAACAATACCTACAGAAGTGCCTACTATATATCTATTATTTTTATAGTGTTATTAGAGTAGTGCCTATTTAGTAGTATAAGTATTAAGTCAGTAAAAATTATTAAAAAAGGAGAGAAAAAATGAAGTTCAAAAGAATCCTCAAGCTCAACTTCCTTCTCATGTGGAAGAATCTGAAGGGTCGAAAGGCACATCCGGTTCTCAGCTCTCTCGAAATAGGCCTACCCCTTTGCCTTATCATTTTATTTTCACTTATGATTTGCATCATAGATATTATGTATAGTGGTGGACCTGGACCTGGACCATCAGGTGATCAAAATCCTGCCTCACCATTTCCAGATGTAAATGAGACAGAATTTACAACATCTCTGCCTTCAAGTACAAATGTAAGTGATGAGTTCAATAATGAGACATCACCCTCACCCGACCCTATTGATAAATATAAGACTGATTTGTCCAAAATTATTTTGGTTTATTCACCAAAAAATGACTTCATCGACAAAATTATTGGAAGGATACCTCAAGATCTTTTTGCTGGTAAGCCATTTTTTAAAAAAATTCACAATTTTTTGAGTATTTTTGAGTTTTGAAATACAAGTCAGCAGAATTTTAAGAATATTTATAGAAAATTTTTGATCACATTTCTTGGTTCAGAAATTCAGTTCTCAAACTCTCGATTCACCTCAGAACGTTCTATTTTACATGACAGTAGATTTTACTTGTATTCAGCTCTGAATTACTTGAATTTGGTTTCATTTTTTAAATAAATTTGAAATCAGTGACCAATGCAAAATAAATCATTGTCAAATTGAGCCTTCTCAAAGATTAGAATGATATTCAAATCAGATAGATTCATGCCAGATAGATTTTCTTTAAAAAATTACGAATATCCAAAATATTTCAAAGAAGTACTGTTATAATAGTAGTAGTTCATATTCTAACAATTCAATGATTGATTAATTATATCTAGGTATTTCATTTAATGTTTTTTGAAAATTGATTGAAAATTGGTCTCTGATCTTAATAGAAATCAAGGGGTTTGACAATGGATCTCAAATTGAGGAATTTTGGGCTGAAATGGTACTGAGGCATGGCAAAGAGACCGCCACCACGATTGTGATCGTCTTCAAATCTGGATTTAAAAATCTCGATGATATTTATCGGACCAAAAAATTATCTTACATAATTAGACCTTCAGAATATATGCAAAATAATGTAATGTTTAAAACTTATGAAGAAGGTCAAGATCTGAGTTCAAAATCGGGAGATACAACAACACCAAATGGTATTAATGGTAAGCATTTAATATTAAACTTTCGAAATGTAAAAGTAATATGTAGATGTAGTTAGTACCTGTACTAACTTTGGTTTTTTTAAAATTAGTAAATGCAGATGAAGTATATGAAAACAGTGGTTTTCTAAGTTTACAAAAATTCGTTGATGAAGCTATTATCCAAGAAATTGAGTCTCATGGTTCAAATGAAACTACTCGTGAGCTTGAGGTAAATATTTATACTAACAATAAGGTTTATTTAACTACTACTCATTAGTTAATAATTAGTTGTGCGAGCAATGCTTTGAGGTTATCATTATCATAGGTCAACTTTTGGGTAAAACGAATGTTAAAATTAAAATCACTCTTTGTCATCGATTACCCCTAAAGCCACTTAAAACCTCATCTTTGATTTTTTCCCATTTGATTAACATGGGAAACCCTTAAAGGGTCCCCTGACCCCAAGGGATGGGGCAATCCGAAATTTTTGTCGAAATGGCACACCGAGACCCTATGGGGGTCCTTCATGCCGAGTTTGGTTAAGATCGGTCCAGTAGTTCTCGAGTTATCCCTGGGCAAACAGACAAACGGACAAAGTGCAAGCAAAGTTGAATAGTAAATGCTCGCTTCGGTCGTACAAAAATTGAAAGTTTTAGGTTTTGAAATTTTTGTTTATTTTGAAATTTTCAGAACACCACCATTCAAGACTTCAATTACACGGTTTACGATACGGATAATTTCTTGACAAGGTTGAGATCTTCAGCAATATTTCCAGTTATGATCACACTACTCTTCTGTTTTGCTTTTATGGCCGTAATTTTAATCACAATTACTAGTATTGTTAATGAAAAAGATGTTGGCTTACAGGTAACTACATATACATAATATGCGTATTTCAATGGCATAAAATATAAAATTTCATTAGTATACTGTATTCCTGGAATTTTTTAAAAATTGATTAATTTTTTTAAAGGAATTTTTGGAAATGAAAGGTATCCCCAAATGGATTCAAATCCTCCAGTGGTTCATTAACACTTTCATCATCAACATTTTCATCGTCTTGATTGCGACTGTATGCGTTCTTTATGCTATCACATTGAATAGACATCCTATAATTCTTTTGCCATTTCATACAATGTTTATCGCAATCTTCTGCTACATTTTGGCTGCTACAGCTTATTCTATGCTTATTGCTTCATTATTCAGTAAAGGTAAACCATTTTAATATTTGGCTCTGAAGTTTCAGACCTTATATCTTACCTCGGGACTTTGAAATAATTAATTAATATGCTTATTTTACGGATATTTAGCTACAATTGCCACAGCAGTTGGTGTCTTGATATGGATTACTTCTTTCCTTATGTTCTGGGGTGATTTTGAAGGAATAGTAAATTTTTCGGTCGCACATCAGGTCTGTACAGCTTTTGTTCCGAATATGGCACTTTATCAGATTTTTGTCGCGGGTATAGCAGACGCTGGTATGATAAGTTTGATTTTAAGGATTTTTTTTAGCTATTTTAATGATTTATTTTAACAATAAAATTTTATATTTTAGGAACAGTCTCCCCTTGGGCCTTTATTGGAATGCTTCTTTTGACTACGATTATCTTTCTACTTCTGGCCCTTTATTTCCAGCTAGTTATGCCTTCAGATATTGGCGTACCGAAACCCTGGCACTTCATATTTACTGTAATTCTTTAATACAGTTATAAAGTGCTAGCAAAATTTGAATACCAATTAGTAAGTGCTTCATTATTACAAAGTTGATTTTAATTTTTTTAAAAAGAAATGTTGCACTTCAAAACCATCTAAAGTTGATGATTCAGATGAAGCTGGGAGCAAACGATCCAAAAAAAGGCACACCGACCCAAAAGCCTTCGAGCCTGATCCAACGAATCTTCCAGTTGGAATAAACATCCAGGATTTGCAAAAAAGTTTTGGAAAGAAAAATGCTGTAGATGGCTTAACACTTAAAATGTACAAAGGACAAATCACTGCACTTTTAGGTAATTTAAAAAAAATGTTCAGGTCAGGTCATCTAAAAATTGAATCGAAATCTTCTATTGTATAGGACATAATGGTGCTGGAAAGACAACTACCATGTCAATCCTGACAGGTTACTTATAGATTTAAAAAACTCAAGATGTTTTTATAAAAACTTCATATATACCTATAGGTTCGCTTAAAGCTTCAAGTGGGAAAGCATATTTGGACGATATGGATATTGACAAAGATATGGCGAAAATCCGACAAAATTTGGGCTTCTGTCCTCAACATAACGTTTTGTTCAAGGATCTCAAAGGAAGAGATCAACTCATATTTTTCTCTGCAGTAAGATAACCTTACCTATAATTAATTATATGGTATAAATTGTGTCAGTTGAATAACAGATTGTTTTTTTAGCTCAAAGGGAAATCAATAAAAGAAGCTAAAAAAGAAGTTGATGAATTTGGAGAAAAAACGAACCTCAAAGCTTATTTCAAGAAAAGACCCGCTAAAATTTCTGGAGGTCAAAAAAGGCAACTTCAACTTGGAATAGCTCTTATAGGCGATCCATCGATAGTCATTTTGGATGAACCCACTTCAGGTACACTTAATCCAGTTCTGTAAAACCAAATTTTGTCTTTAATTCTCTATGTATTTGCTGCAAAATTTAAGTCAAATTAGACTTTTTTAAATTAGCCGGCTTAAATGGATGCCTAATATTTATAAGCACTACAGCTACAAGACTTGACATACATAAATCTTCCTCATAAGCAAATAATGGTTAAATTGAGACTAAAAATTTGTTTTTCAGAGCTAAATTAATTGAAAATATGTAATAAAAATTCAAAATCGATAGTGATTTTTTTTTAATTCAAGGAATGGATCCAGAGACAAGACGATCAGTTTGGGATGTTTTACAACAATTTCGAAAAGATCGAACAATAATTCTTACCACCCATCACATGGAGGAGGCTGATGCTTTAGGTGATCGGATTGCCATCATGTCCATGGGAGATGTTCAATGTATTGGAACTTCAAATTATCTCAAAAAACTTTATGGTGATGGTTATACACTTAAAATGACCATAAAAGATTCGAAAAAAAATCGGGAAATCCTCGACCTTGTCAAGACACGTGTCCGAAAAGCAAAATTTGGAATATCAAATTCAAAAGACGAGCTAATTATAAATATACCAGATCGAGAAAATATCACTAGGAGATTGCCAGCCATGTTCCGAACCTTAACTGAGAAGAAAGAAGAGTTGGGAATTGTGGAAATTGGATTTCTACATACGACCATGGAGGATGTATTTATCAAGTAAATCATAATATTTTGCAAAAATTATTATCATATTTTGAATTGAATTAAAGGGTTGGAGAATTATCTGAGGGGAAAGACGAGGTCAAAGATCAAAATTTGGATGACATTTGGATTAGTGGCCAGGATTCACCGAAAGTTAAAAATCCAACAAAATTATTTTTTCAGAGACTTTATGCGTTGCTTTTGAAACGAGCCAAAGTATTTTCAAGATCTTATGGGATTATCTTGATCACAGTATGTTCTACTCTACTATTTTTTATTTTTTAAATTTATATAAACTTTTAGCTCTGGAAAACCAAATTTTGGCTTGTATTTGATTTTCATTTACTTGTAAAATAGCTGTAAAAAAGATTACAAATTTTGAAATTATGGAAAAATTTCCATAATCAAGCGATGGTTTTTAAAAAATTGGAAATGACAATGACCTGTAACTTTTGAGCTCGTTATTTTCGCCAAAAAATTCTTTCAGATTTGGATTTAGGGAGGTCAAATTAGTCTAAAAATAATTAGTTCGGTTTGGTATTGCTTGATCGCTATATGAAAGTGTAGCCAATTTTATCAAGTAAACATCTGGAAAATATGTACTTACATCTTGAAATTCTCAGCACAAATATTTGACCTCGGTTTTAAATGAATTTGAATGTTAATAGAAGTCAAAGTTTGGTTTTTTCAGACCTTTTATAAATAAAAAATTACATTTAAATCATTTTTAATTAGATTATAGTTCCATTGCTATTTATCATTGTCGGATTTCTACTTGGAGGAATTTCTAACAAACATGAACCACCTGAAGAACCCTTAAAAATCCAGCCATCTCTTTACAAAGACAAATGGAGAATCCTTTATAAATCCGAGAATTCTCCACAACTGGAAGAAATATTGAAATCAATCGTGGGCTCATCAAATACAGAAGCTATACAGATACCCTTTGAGGAAAAAATTAATGCAATTCAATCAAAATTCGGGAAAGAAAAATCAAAAGTCGAAGATTTTAAGAACAAGTATATTTTCGGGATAGAGCTCCTCGATGACAAAATTCTGAAAGGGTTCATCTCAAAAACGGCCGTACATTCAGCACCCCTTGTCCAAAATATAATCTCGAACATTCTCTTGAAAAACCATAATTCTGATCTTTCACTCGAGGTCACTAGCCATCCTCTGGATATGAAACTAGCCTCGAGGTTTCATTATGTACCAAAAATGAAAACTGAATTTAAGCTATTAAGTGGACTGGCATTTACTGCAACCGTATCAATCAGCCTATGCCTAATCGCAGCTTGTTTTGTACTCTTCCCAGCCGAAGAAAATGTCAATCAGGTACAGAAAGACGTAATTTTGTCCAAAAAAATCCTACTGAAGTAGATATGTATAATACAAAAATCTCTAATATCCTCTCCTTTAAAATAATAGTCCAAGCATTTGCAATTTATGAGTGGAGTTTCACCAGCACTGTATCACACATTCAACTTGATTTGGGACTTGTTTATAGTTCTTGTGATTTACACGATTGCAATTATTGTACTGTATTGCATAGACAATGGGACTTATACAAGCATGAATGGTCCAGGTATAATTTAACGTTATTAATCAATATATAAAACTTTAAAAAATTATCTTTTAGCTGTATTTTTATTGATACTTGTGGTCTTTTGCTTATGCCATACAGTTATTGCCTATCTCTACAGGTAACTACTTTACCAATTTTTAACATTGAAAGCCAAACATGATCATCCAGCCAAAAATGACATCTTGAATCAGATTTGGTTCTAATCTTTTTTGAATCTAAAAACTGAAATCTTCTTTGATTTAGTTTTTGTCAGATTTTAGATAGAAATTGCAATATTGTATTTCTTTAATACAGCTCTGAAAAACTAAATTCTAGCCTCAATTTTACATCTCTTTATATGTAGAAATAAGGGAATTAACAAAAAATAAATATTATTGAAACTAAAATATATTTTTTTAAATTTTTTCAGTTTAACCGGTCAAATTCCAACAAATGCATTCAATACCATTTTGTACCTAAGTATACTGACTGGTAAGAACGATAGGGTACTATTTAACTTGTGTTATTCAACATTATTTAATTTTTAATTTTCATATTACAATATAGGCATAATCCTTTCACTAACTATTAGTGAAATTATTCTTCCAAGAACAGAGATAAAATTCGAAGAAACTGAATATACATTATTTCCAATGTACAATATTGTATTAGCTCTGCAATTTTTCTCGGCCAGGTCAGTAGCAAATAGCCGATGTATAAGTGTTCCTCCAAAAGACTTGGAAATTATGTGTCGTATTAAAGATATGAAGGATGCCACGATCACCAGAATGTGTTGTGGTAAATAAAATACTGACATAAATGGTATCTTACCATATTTATTTATTTTTTATTTTAGAAAATTGTGAAAAACTGACTCAAGTCAAACCCTCTCCAAAATGTTTTGAAATGACAGCATATGATGGGCATATTTACAAGGACGTCATATGGGTCCTAGTTTTAGCAGCCATTTTGTACATTTGTCTAATGATTATAGAATATCTAGGATGTCCAAAGTGTGGGAAAAAGAAGGTTCCAGAAGCCGAAAATAAAAATCAAGATGAGGATGTTAAGGAAGAAGCTAAAAGGATAGATGAATTGGTCAATAGTGGTAATATAAAGATAGAATAGACTTATATCTACACATGTAGATAGATACTGATAATTATAATTGTGCGAGCGAAGCAAAGCGAAGCGTCTGTCTGTCTGTTTGCCCAAAGGATAACTCGAGAACTACTGGACCGATCTTAACCAAACTTGGTATGGAGGACCCCCATAGGGTCTCGGTGTGCCAT
>JAQIXA010003559.1:0-13703 GCA_034699045.1 Nanhermannia cf. coronata Gr-Ori-00579
AATGACATTTTCTAATTTTGTCACCTTGAATATGTTTTTTAACTATGTTTTTTACGTCTAGTGTGTTTCCACTTTAACATTTTACTTTACTTTATTTTATTTTATTGAACATTCCAGTTCTACTTTAGACTTAATACCTAAACCTCAATTCAATTACAAATAGTTAAATGCATTTTTTTACAAATGTATAAAAGTACCAGGTAGCTATAAGAAGGCATATGGGTAAAATAAGAGGTTTGTCTAAAGTCCATAAGATGCTAATTTATTAAAATTAGCATCAAAAACGTTCTATTTTGGCGTATTTGTCAATTTAGGTAGGGTACTTACTTGAGTATTTCTAGACATGGATATCTTTGCTAAAATCTTATTTTCAAAAACGTATTTTGTCAATCTAATCTCTATAATAAAACGGCATTACCTCTATGATAAGGCTCAAAATAAATTTTAATTAAAAAATTGAAATTAGGTATGTCTTTTAAAATGATATTTCATTTTCATACCATTTGTGAAATAAACCATAATATGAAATTTTCAATCAATAGTTAATCGAAATTATTATGTTGAAAATGACAAAAATTATCGAATTTGGATGAAGTAGACGTTTGCCCAATTGTTCTAAGTCCTATAAAATAATCATTAAATCACATTTTCACTGATCATAAGATGATTTTTATTTCAGGTTTTGAACAGAGTAGAATATTAAGTGTTTATTTGCTAAAAAGGATATTATTACGAAGAGTCTTGTTATTGTGTAGTTGAGGTCATTTATTTTCACAGAATTTGAACTTTTCAAAATGAAATTCACAGATAAATTAAATTTAATTAAGGGATTTGTGTGTGTATGTGTAGTGTGTAGGTGATTTGGATGGATAGATTGATTCGTACAATACCTTACTATATACTGCGTTAATAGTACTACAATAATAATAATTTACAATACATAATAATCTAATCTAATAGTTTTAAAAAAGAGTGTTTTTTTAAGGGTATGCTTCATGCATAATAAATTTTTACGAGGAGGTTCAAAAGCGAACTTACTGGAACCGGAAATAACATTTCCTTTACGAAAAAACACAAAAACTGATCTCAATTTTTAAACATTATACATATACTATACACGTACATATCTTGTTATATAATGATTACTTATGTTATGTGGGTGTCCCGTCATTAGCCATTTTACATTGAAAGTCCCATTAGTTAGGACAGAAATTTTTTACAAAAAAAAATTTGAAAAAAATTGAAACAGTTATCCTCTTTCAAAATTAGCTCGCATTCGAAATCCAATGATATATATTGGACTATAAGAATCTTTTTGAATATCTTATGGAATTTTAGATAAAAATCTAAATTCTAAAACTGGCCCAAAATTGACTAAAATTGACTAAAATTTCCAAAATTTGACCAAAAATGTTTAAAACTGTCTTGCAAAATTTTACAATTTTAGAGGATTTTTCGGCTTTTAGGCCTTTTCACGTTAAAACTTATATAAAGGCCAAGAAAGCCGTTTATAACTCGAAGTTATCCTTTCAAATAATAATATCACATTTTGAAAATCTCTAGACAAATTACATCTAATTTGAATTGGATAATTATTTTTGGAATACCAAATTTTGGAAAATTTTGAACAATTTTAGACCCATTTTGAGTCATTTAAAGTAAAGATTTTTAGACTAAATTTTTAAAATTTCTAAAATTTCAGACGAGCTTCCGATTTTGATAAAATCCAAATAAAAAAAAGTTGATTTTTTGTGTAGTTTTGTACTTGAGTATTTGATATCAGTATTTAGCTTGTTCTTTCTCACTTATTAAATTACATTAGGTATGTATCTACTTATTTTTACATTATTCAAATTACAAATAGACTAGTACTAGTATAGGGTATATAGTAGGTAATTGAAGATAAAATTTAGTTCAAGTTCAAATGGATTTATAAATTATGTAAATTATAAATGCTTTTTAAACCACAAAAGCAAAAGGCCCCTTTGACTTGCCTTGACAAACAGAATGCCGACACCACCAGTTCAAATTTTTTGATTTTTTGATACCAGAAAACTGAAAGAGGGTACTTTATCATTTTTACTACTATTAGTACTACTACAAGACAAGTAAAGCCTCGAAAACCTACAAAAAAATAATAAATTTTTACATAAAGTAATATACTAAAAAGTCAAAATGCCGATTTTTAGCTAAAAACGGTCCAAATTTTACTTTATAGATGATGTGATTCTTCCAGAAAAGCCTTGAAAATTTTGAAAACTCTTATAATTTTTCAAATTTTTCCTGAAAAATGTGAATGTTTGCTTGTTTTTCTAGCTGTAAAAGTCGAAACAAATGGTCTGACATGAACTTGAAATATTTTTTTGTGTTCAAAGTTGTAAGGCAAAGGGTCCGTTTTGTTAAATTAACCCTTTTTATCAACCACAAAGCCTTCAATTTTTGTCTTATCTCTTTTACCTATTGGTAAAAAATCCACAGATTGTGTCATCTGTTCTTTAGACTGACTACTACCTACTACTTTTTTTTTATTACATTTTATTAAATTCTAATGACCTTCTATTGACCAGATAGATAAGTAAAATAATAATATTATAAGTTTATATAAAAGTAATATAAAAAGATAGATTTAGATTTAGATTTAGATTTAGAATTAAGATAGGCCAAGAAGTCCTTACATGGGACTTGGAGACAGTTTTTGAGATTTACAAAAATCGATAAGCTGCTGCTCTTCTGTCGACAGATTTGTTCTTTTTGAAAGATTCATTAGTTTAGTAGGTAGATAGATAGGGTAGTTACAAGACAAGTTCAAGATCGACTACTTGAATTTCTTGACCATTTTTCCAAGATAAAATTGCCTTTCAAACAGGCTTAAAAAGCTCGAAATATCAGAAATATTTTGTATAGGATTTACTTTCTCTGAAAGTTAAAATATTTGAGACAAAATTTGGACGACAAAAAATCTGACAAAAAGTTGACTTTCTTGTAAATTAAAGATGCTTCTTAATAATTTTGAAAAATTAATCGATATTCAACAATTCGGCGTTCAAACCCTATTAGTATTAGACCGATATGAGTAGGTAATTATTTTAGCTTTAAAAAAAATTGTGTTATGCGGGCTAAATATTAAGTTAGAAAATGTAGAAATGATTATTAATGACTTGTTCCTACCAAAATTGATGAGACATTTTAACCATTTTTTTCATATTTTAATACATAATATAGTTTATAGTCATAGTATAGAATTGAGTACTACGGCTACTGTACTGGTATAGAAATTTAGAAGTTCTTGATTGATGGATAACTCAAGTAAAAAGTAAAAAATAAAAAATATGAAATATCAATTTCAAATATGTCATAAAGCAGATATCAAGGCATGGTAATTTTCACAAATTTTAGAAAAACTACAAATTTTTCCAAAGAATAGAACTAGACTAGGTAATTGTTCGAAAAAATTTTGAAAACATTAATTGAGATTCTTGTAGAAGAATTGAAAAATTTTGTGTGATAATTAGTATTTTAAAGCTACAAAGAGATAATAATTGTATAGGTATTTAGGTGTAGACCTCATTTTTCATTTTTATAAATAAAGTGTTAAAAAATGTGTTTTTGACAATTTCAAAAGATCTATTCGGCCTTTGAAAACCCATTAAAACCCGAAGATATCCTTTGAGAAAATATGAGAAAAATGAGCCTCAAAGACACTTGACATTCTCACATGTGTTTTTGTCTACAAGAATTCGAACCACCCGCAAACACCAGCAGGGTCAAATATCAAAAAATCTCGACAAAAAAAAATTTGTAAAAAATTGTAAAAAAAATGTGTTTAACCAAGTCCTATATCATATCAGATTATTTGATGACAAGTCCTATCCTACTACTACTACCAGTAGACAGGATACTTCAAAAAATACAAAAAGTTTGAAATCTAATAAACCTCGAGATAACTTTGAAACTTTTGAAATTTTGACTTGGAGTTTCCTTTTTGCATAAAAAACCCTCAAAATCTTGAAATCTTGAAAAAGTTTACTTTTTTTACAACTTTTTGGGCAAGTTGTAAAAATGTCAAGGGTTTGTGCCTTAAGGGCTGAGAGATAAGGACATTTTTATGGGCTAAAGGTTAATTAAATTTTGAAATTGTATTGTAGTAGTAGTAGTAGTAGTAGTAGTAGTAGTTGTTGTTTTGCCTAATTGCTTATGTACTTTTCGATAGATCATAATTATTTTTATATATCAGTTTTTTTTTTATATTTTATGATGAGAGTCAATTCAGCAGACCTTATCACCCTTATAGGATTTAGGATTAGTATAGTAAATAAAGGTAGGTAATAAATGTAAAACAAAAAGATGGTCATTTCCTCAAAACATTAACATGTACATTATTATTTAGATGTAAATGTAAATAAATACACAAGTTCAAGTCATTTCAAACAAGTAAAGTTTCATTAATCTCAGAAAAATTTTCATTTTCAAAGATTTTCTAACTATAAAACCTCTATATAAGCTGTCTAAATACCATTTAACCCAATTTGTAGTAATTTTTTAGACATTTTGGTTAACTAAAATCTGCTTAAAAATGCTAAAAATCAGACTAAAATTGCATATTTCTCCTGTAGGTTGAAAATCTAGGTAAAAATTGGTTTATTTTTTGAATTTTCTAATTGAAATTAGCTTTTTAGATGTGATTTTTATAGCTGAAAAAACTTGAATTTTCGATTTTTAATAGATTTTATTGCGAGGTCTGAAGGTATACTTGTTACAAAAAAAGTGTATAAGTTCTAAAGCTCATGTAGTTGAGAATCAAGTTTATCAAATCTTCTTCTCTACTGATAGTATTAATTCGACTTTATTATCCAAGTTTATAAACTCTGTATTTAAGTATGTATAAGGATTATAAAGTTTAGTAAGGTAAATAAAAAGTGTAGTTTTTTTTGAGTTAGTCGTTGAAAAGTGTTCAATGCTAATTTAACTTGGCTCACCTCACAGGTGTTGTTTCTCTAAAATCGGACTTAAGACTCCTATTTACTTACTATTATCTAGTACAGGTTGCTTCAGAATAAAATGGCGAAAATATTTAGACTTTAATATAGTATAGACTAGAGCGAATTTTTGAATAAATGGGATATCAGACCGAGAGGAAATTTAACAAAGATCACGAATCTCAAGACATTTTGATGCAAAGTTTAATAGGTCAAAAGTTAAAGGGCAAATGAACTGATAAAAAGACTCTTCCATAAAAAGACAAAATTTAAAAAAATTGAAATAGGCCAAAATTTCTCCAAAAGAGTATTTAACTTTTGGCCTATTTACCTCAGCATCAAATGGTTTTGAGATTCGTGATCTCTGTTAAATTCTCTATCGATTCCATATCTCATTTGTTCAAAAATCTGCTCTGGTCTATAACTATAACGATATTAAGGCCTAAGTATTTTCACCACCTTATACTGAAACACCCTGTATATAGAGTATAGGTATTCTAGCATTTACTTTTGCTAAATCCAAATGGACAAATCTCATTTCAAATTTCATTAATCTTCAACAGCAGAGTTTTTTTTTCTTTTCTTTGCTCGAGATTGTTTGACTTGATCTTGTGGATTTACTAACTACTTAGGTACTTGTTTTTTACGCTCAGGACTTTACAAGCACATTCTGTACACTTAGATACTTACTAATACCTATTACAATGTATGTAAGATTTCAAATAAAAATTCAATTTTTCAGAAATATTTTAATTGTCTACTTGTAATACAAGAAACTACGTCTGATATCTACATTTTTAAACACTAAAAAGATCTGAATTTCTTTAAATATAAAATTTGATCATTAGATACTTTTATAATTAAGCTCTGAAAAACCGAATTTTATAAGTATTTAGTATTTGAACTTATTAAATTAAGAAAAAATCAGGTTTTTCCAAGTTAAATTAAATGAAAATGATAGTTTGTAAAAATATAAGCTTCAAGAAAATCAAATAATTTTTTACTATAAATAGGTAAGCAAAAATTCTAAAATTTCATACCTCTATGTGGACCCTATATTATATATAAAGGGTAGGGTACTCAAAATTAAAATTCTACTTTTTTTAAGAGAAAATTGCCAAGTGTAAAGTATCGAATTTATGTTCTTAAGATCTTTAAGAAAGTTTTGTTTTCTAGCAAGTTGTTTGAGTTTTCAAGGAGCTCATTCATTATTTCCTTCAAGATTATCATTTTTATGTACAGATTTTTCCATACATATAGTATCTTATACCTTATAGAGAATCTATACTGTACTTATGTTATGTATAGTACTATGTATTACAAGTAGTAAGTAAGTAAGTAAGTATTTGTTGTCAAGTGGGATCAGTATGTGGTCGAAAGGGGTCTTAAACTCAAAGAAAAGAAAATGAAATGAAAATGAAAAGTCAAGTGATTTCTTACCCTTCGTTCTACTCCTATTCTATTCTTTCTCAGTTTGTCAGGCAGTCAGTCAGGTACGATTTTTATTTTATTTCACATCCCAAGTTTAAGGGCCCCTACCTGTATAGGTACCTGTAAGTACTCACATAAAGGACACATATTTACATGGGACACTTTTTCTTTCAAAATTACAAAATTACTACCTAAATATTTCAAAAAACCTCCATCCATATATCTCTCTCATATACATATCTGTACTCGGTCATTTGATCAAAAACCAAAAATATCAAAAATTATGAATATTTGCTATTTTAATTTCAAATGCAAATTTTTCTCATTAAAAATCTCTTTAATTTTAATCAAAGTTACGAGTTAGGTTGTTGTACCAAAACCAATGTACATTTTTAGCTCTGAAAAATGCCATTTGGGACCAAAATCAGAGTCAGATTGGCCAGTTATTTTGATTTTTGGGACATTGTGTAAATGTCGTAAAATGTCCTAAAATCGAGAGTATGGTCCATAGTGTCCCGTGGTGGTTCATTCTTATCTTTGTTTTCCACCAAATAGATATAAATAATCCACCTTTTTATTTCATTTTCTTCAAGTACCCTTTACTCTATACTATACAGATACTTATAGTTCTATTCTAATAAGGGTCAGTCAGTGAGGAAAAGTGTCATTATTTTTGTATTTTTGTTGAAATTTAGTAATTTTTCACTCTCTGGTGGTCGAGACCTTACTATGACTATCTATATCTACAACTGTATCTCATAACATTAAACATCAAACTCATTTTTCTGTCCTCAAGAAATTTCTTCTTGTAGATCCCAAACCAAAAGAATCTAAAGGGTGAGAAAAATAGTCGCACGCCTTCGACATACACAAGTAGGGGTAGATTAGGAATAGTTTGGAAACTTTTAAGAAATTTGAAATAGTCTCTTATCCACTGGAATAGTTTCGTATTTCAGTGGATATCTTTGGGTTTTAATGAGCTTTCTAGCCTTAGTTTTATATGAGGCTTAACATGCAAAGGCCTGAAAGTCGAATAATATATTCTTTGGGTTAGATAGATTAGAATATATCCTAGATAAAATTTTAGGCTAGAATTCCAACTAGTTTATGTGAAAATAGACGGTCTAAATTAGTAAAATATTTCAAAACTATACCTACCTAATCTACCCCTAGTAGAGACCTTAAAGGGTCTTTTTTTACAAAATTTAAAAAATTTTCCTGTCCTTTGACATACTGATACTTACCTACTTATATTAAGCAATGATTTTTGTTTACTAGTTGTAAGTACCAAGTATAAAGATAAGGACATTCTTGAGATTCTTTTAATTTTTTTATTTTCCGAACAAACAAGTATGAGAACAAATGTACAATCGCCTCTTGTGGATTACAAATTATGATTAGATTCATATTCTGATATCTCTAGTGAGACTCTGGTAGAAAAAGGGCCATCTTAAAAAATATTTCAATATGTATTTGGTTTTTTGAATCAAACCTTTTGACTTTCATAAATCTTGAGAATTTTTTTTACACATCGTACAAACTAGACTATTAAATGCACGATAGTAGCCGTTTTCATGGGGCAGGTCATATTATCGTATGGTATTTCGAAGTGACTTGTAGAACGTGGTAGGCCACGAGACAATCCATCAAATAAAACTAAAGAATTCAATTTATTCAAAACCTCAAATCAAAATTTCAATTCAAAAATCCTATTCCTATCCTTCCTATCTATTTTCAATAAGTACCTACCTTGCATTATACTATAAGGTAATACTATAAGGTGCAGTATTGTCAAAAATTTATAAAAAAAAACTCTGACTAGAATATCATTTAACTACAGTATAGTACTTATGAGGTTATGAATGAAAGATAAAAAAAGTATTTGGTTCTGAATGGTGTCCATCTGGTCTACTCGTAGTCAGGATCAGGATAATTCAAATAAATTGACCAAGAAAGCAAAACAAAACAAAAAAACACCAGCCAGCAGATCATCAATAATAAATAATACCCTCCTAAACTAAATGAGAAAAATGCATTTTAAAGTATCTTACCTTACATACTACCTACTACATACTAACTAGATAAATGATACTTATAATAAAAACCACTCCTTCACATTCATTTAGATTCATTTTTATAACATGTACTCATACAAAGTATCTCTCCTATGGGACTTGAGTTTAATTTCATCCCTATTTTGGTTGAATTAACCCTTATATTTTTGGTCTAACACATGCCAATTTGGGTATGAAATTTACCCTAAAAATATTTAGTTTAGTTTAAGTTTGGATTTTAAAAAGTTTTGGGTAGAATTTCACATGATTACAAAGTAATAGTATAAAATATATGGGGTAAATTCAACGAAAATATGGGTGAGATTAAATCGTAGCCTTTGAAAAGTATCATTTTTTAGATATGTAGGATATAGGTACAAGTTTTAAGAGTTGAAATTCCTACTGAATTGACTTTTTGACCAGTATACAGCTTCATGGGGGTGCTGCCTGACTGAATGAAGCTGAAACTGAATGGGACTTTATGTTATAAGTTATACCTTACCTATTATCTGTATACTTGTACTATTACCTGCCATTATTATTATTACTTGTATTAAGTATTAGTTATTAATTATTTAGTCAGAATCCTCATATATAACATAACATGTGTAAATAACAATACTCTTTAACAATACAATTTCATGTTCATTTGTGGTGAAGGATTTAAGAATCACTTGATGGAATTTTTCAAGATTTGAGCTCGCTTTTAAACCTTACTCTTTTTTTGATTTGTGGATTTTTATCAAATTTTGATGCCATTTAATATAGGTAATTTGATTCATCTATGAGTTAAAATAATTTATAAAAGTTTATAAAACACAATTTTTTTCTTTTCTTCAAAAACGATTAACCTCACTACTTTGTGCATAACTATGCTAGGATCAGAGTAGATTAGGGATAGTTCGTAAATGTGTTTTTTAGAAAAGAAAGTTTGTTGGTTTTCGGCTGAATATGACTCCAAATTCTTTATGCATAGAGAGATATCTCAAGACAAGTTTCAGGTCAGAGATATCAAACTGGTTGATTCATTCGAAAACATAAGTCTTCAATACAAAAATATAATTTTCAATCTAGAATCTATGAATACAACTGTGCCAATATATAGTAGAATAGTGCCCGATCTTGATTTTTTTTTATTTGATACCAATTAATTCAATTTGTCCCTTAATTTAACTTTTTTTTAAAATTTTAAAAAGATGCTTATCTTTAGTAGTAAATAACCATCTACAGAATCATTAGTTTGATCATTATCATTCATTTTGCAGAAATATTTTCAAAGACCAAACTCCTTTTTACTATTTCTAAAATACGAAACCTAAAGTCTTAAAAAATTGATGAAAATACCTAATACAGATACAGAATAACATAAACTACATTATAAAATTATGAAAATTATGAAAATTAGGATAATTTCGAGCTTTCATATCCTGGTTTAAAGAGGTAATAAAGGGGTCTCTCTCATCATCGTCTTCAAAAGTGTATTATTTCGCGTTGAAAAATGTAGAAATGGACTTCTCATCACACACTTCATTTCTACCTATTCTCTCTACCTATCTTGAATTTTGAAAAAATAAAATTTCAAATCTGGTCATATATACTATATAGTTGATACAAGTGTATAAGTAGGAGCAAATAAGTGTCAGTTCAAGGCTGAAACTGGTAGTTAAAAAACAAGTAGATATATCGTACTGTAGACTGTAGGGTATGCCAAATGTTGGAATATTTTGAGCTAATTGCCCATTTAATTGAGATTTACACATGTTTCCAACAGAACACCCACTGGGCCCATACCCATACTATACACACTAACTACTAACTGCATTACCCTTAGCAAGTTAATACAACTAGTATCTGTATCTATTATACATCTATATGTAAGATAGAGATACTTGAGAGTTTGAGAGTTAAAAAAAAGGGTTATTTGTGGTGTCATTAAAACTAATTGATGATTTAACCATCATATAATTACCTCACATTAACCTTTTCACCTTACAGAATACTTATCCTTATTATTATACACTGCCAGATTGCAAATTTTACTTATCCTTAGTGTAGGTTATAGTACTGGTGAATATAATGGTGAATTTCATTCAAAATCTGAGAGATAATAAATGAAAATATTTGAGGAATTTTTGAATCAAAAAGACAAGATTAATAATACCCTCCACTTGCGAGTAGTATTAGATTCTATATAGTAGTATAGTAGTGTAGTGTACTTGAGATTTGAAGGTATTTTTTGATAGGACAAGAATTGAATTTTAATATCTCTACAATACATACTAATACTAATACTAGTGGCTATATAAAAAGAATTTTTAGAGTCTGTTATAGCACCTACAGTAGAATTTAGTTATAAAGATATTTTAATACTTAATATAAAGGTCCAAAATGGAGATCGTTATAAAGGGGTTATGCTCTACTTGGTGGTCTGTGTGGAGTAAATTGTATAAGAATCTGGTGGGAAAGAATATCAAATATCTGAACAAATGTAATGAAATGTATCTTTTCCTTATTATTATTAACTGAGCATATTTGTGGCTAAATTTATAGCCAAATCTATAATAATTTAGCATTAAATTATGTTAACACTAACATTAATGTCAAAATATAATATTTTTTCTAAAATCTTGATACATATTATACAGGATATATTTGTATAGTTCAAATAACTACACAACACTAAATAACTGAATAATTTTGTCAAAAAATAATAATTATTTGAATTGAAATCCCCTAATTAAAAATCTTAAAAAGTAATTTTGCAAAATTCTTAATCATAAAATTATTATCGACTTTAAAGTGGGTAGGTACTAAATTATGACCTACAGATATTAATAAAATTGTAAAAGGCTATACCTTGATATCTTGGGTACCCTACCTAATCTGTAGTACCTAATTAATTTTTGACATTTTTTGTCATTATAGGTAGGGTACTCGTATTTATAATATTTTGATGAAAAAATTAGTAGAATTAATAGCTTTTAGACACTTGACTTGAATATCTCGTTATTTCAGCTGATTTTAGATAATTAATTAATTAGTATTGACTACTTCATTTGAGACCTGTTGTTACATAAGTACTATAAGACTAATAAGGGATTTGAAAAAAAAGCTTAAGGTGAGTTTTGATTGTTGAGACAATGACGGATTTTTCTAATTTGTAAAATCAATTTTGAGGCGTTGCTGGCTGACGTCTTCCACCATACATACATACATACATACATACATACATACTCTCCCTGCTGAGATGACCCTACTCCTCATCTCAATCACACTTTTTACCACTATGTTTTTACGAAATCAAAAATAAATACTCAAATCCACTTGACTTCTATACTTCAGTCCTCAAAAATCCCCTAAAAACCTCGAAAAAAGCACGAAAATCAGTTAAAAATTCAGCTAAAAATTTAGAAATTAGCTCAATTTTGATGAAAAAATTGATAAAATTTGGCAAATTTAAGCCTACCTAATTTCAATTTTTTTAGAATCTTGTCTAGGTCAGCTCTTATTAATGTTTTTGAGACCCTTAAAATGATGGTTTCTCATAAGAATGATGAGAATACATAATTGGTGATTTATAGAAAAAGCGAGCTAAAAACTGTACGTTGTATGCATTGAAAGGGTCATAGTGAAGCTTCCCAGGTAGTTTTATTTCCAATTTTTGATTTGGAATGAAAATCTCTCAATGTATTTATCAATCTATCTCTCTCTCTAATCGCAAACAGATCTCTACAGCAGATTCTGAGACCAAGTTTGAAGAATAAATTTCTCGATAAAGTCAACAATAGTGTTCAAATTCTCAAATCTTATCACAATTTCAAATCGAGCAAAGTCATACTATCGTACTCCGTACTAAGCTATAAGTACTTATACTTGTACACTTGTAAATGTAATTTTTTTTTGAAAATTATGAAATGAAGATTTTAAAAGTCCTGCCGTGAGTGAACTTTGAACATTTTAATAATCGATAGTTGACACTTTTGTCCAACACCAGAGACTGCAGAGAGAGAGAGAGAAAGATGCTGATCATGTCATCAAAAGGTCAGGTCAAACATGACCAAAATATGACAATGAATGACTAGAGTGTGGATCATGATTTGTTAGAAAAAAATATTTTTTTTAAAGGTTTTTTCGGTCTTCTTTGAGGTACGGGGTACAGGACAAGATTAGCCAGATATATTCCAAGTAAGACACTCTCTATAAAGTATGGGACTTTATAGAGATATTTTACCGAATTTCAATTTAAAAAAGCTATAGGTAGGTATTTATAGTAAATAGTATTTCTGTCCAGTTAAAAATATTACAAAATATTTCACAAAATAATTTTCAAGATTTAGTTAAGTATAGGTATTAGGTATCTACTTGCTTGTTGTTGGTAGTTATAAAAGAGGACTACTGACAGATCTTGAGAAATTCATTCTAGATTTAAAACACTAATAAAAAAAGACATTCAAAGTGGAGTTTAGTGGAAATTCGAGGATTCCCAATTTTAGAAATTTTGGAAATGAGTAGCAAAGTGTATCTGTATCGGTATCTGTATCTGTATCTGTATCTGTATCTGTATCTGTATCTGTATCTGTATCTGTAGTTGGCCAAGCTGAGGTCTAACAAATAGGTTAAACTTAATTAAGAAATAATAGAGTAAGTAGTGTACCCCTTTTCTCAAAGCCTAAAACAAATCTCTACTCGATACTATGCCTTTTGAATGACTAATTTTTAAAAAATTCCTAGAAATGTGATATGATATGCCTGACATTCCTCATAACATAACTTGATGTTTTATACTCATTTAAACCCTCAAATTTTGACTTTATGATGTTTCAAAAAATGTAAATTTCCTTACTTTGATATGTTAGGACCCCTAGAAAGATACCTTGGCCTAGAAAGAGGGGCCTTAAATGTCAATCTCCTTTATTAGACAAAAAAAAGCTTCAAAATTGAAAAAATTAACTTTGAAGGATTTTGAAGGTTTAATTGTTTTTAAAATTAGAAATTTTTAGTAGACTATAGGGGTATTGAAATTGACTTGTAATTGCAAATTTATTTTGATAAATGATCTGTACTTAAATAAATAATAGTGAAAACTCGATTTGAATACTAATACTCGTACCTAAATAAAATTTTGATTCATAATTTGAAATTTAGAATTCTATCAACTCATCAAATTATTTTTATAGGCAAATTTACATTTCATCAGGATCTTGAATAGACAAAAATAAAATTATTTTTTGAGCACCTGCTG
>JAQIXA010003560.1:0-13699 GCA_034699045.1 Nanhermannia cf. coronata Gr-Ori-00579
TTCATCTACTCATGACTCTTATTATGGAACAAGGTACTAATCATTTCTATAATATTTTGAAAAAATTGAATAATTAAATAGGTATTTCATTTCAATCATACCTCACTTATAGCTTTGCTAGGTTTTAATTAAGTAGGTACCCTTCAATAAATGTTTATATTTTGATTTTGCTAGTTATTTGAAGATTTTGGCTTCAATTTTTAAAGAATCTTTAACCATTTTGCTTTTTTTGTGATTCTCCATGTATGGATTTAAAATGGTGAGAATTACCAATAATCAATAAATATTAAAGATGAATGTAGGAATATCAGGTTAGGCTAAGTTAGAATAGGAAATAAGTTACTTTAACCTCTTATAGTTAATGTAGGTTAGGAGATCAAAAATAACATTTAGTAGGCTGAAAGGATATCTTTGGCTTTCAGGCCTTTACAATGTTAAACCCAATATAAAGGCCAGAAAGCCCATTAGAACCCCAAGATATCCTTTCCTTTCCTACACTACTTTAGTAGGATTTCTAATTAGCCTTAACACTGAACTGAACACTGAACTGAACTATTGCATACATTAATCTATTATGTATTAAAATTTAAGTAAATTTTAAGTCATTTTCTACATACAGATTCAGATTAGTAACTACTCTCAGAATCAGTTGAAATACACAAAAATATATAAATTTATGACTTTACACTTTACAAGTTGAGTAAGTACCTACAATAAAAAGTCCGACTAATTATTCTAAAAATATGTTAAAAATTTGATATTTTTTAATTTCAGTAGAATTCTAAAAAGCTTTTAAAACTACTAAAAAATGAAATAAATAGCAACTGGTCATCATCTATTGTGAAATTAAAACAAGAGTTTTTAGCTTTGCAAATGCTTATCGACTTTGAAACTTGACAAATTTGAAAAAAAAAACTTGATAGGTATAATTTTTATTTTTAAACATTTTTTGTTGGTTTTTTATGACTTTTTAAGTTGAATGTAGGTCTTATCATTTATAACTATATAAGTAGTAGATAGCTAGTTAGTTATCTGTAAAAAGCCTTCATTATTATATTGAATTTCATCTGACTTTGCTTTTGTGGTTCAACCAAGCAGGGTTCAAATGCGAAAACTTGCTCAAACAATGTTCAGAAATCTTCCAATTTGCTAAGTTCTTTACTTATATTATGTATCTGTAGGTACTTGTACAAGTCCTTTGGCCGTATTTTTTTTCTACCTACTAGTACCTTATATTATTGCCTTACTATTATATAGTTAAGTATAGTTTGGTTTGTTTCAGGCATTTATTCTCTCTGATTTGTTTTATCCCATGAAATAAAATAAAATAAAGTCAACCCCAAAATGATACAAAATACTTACTCTATTGTAGGTATTAGTAAATATTCTGTAGTAGAAAAGCAAAAGGAAAGTAGAGAAAGAATACATACCTATAATAAAATAAATATTCTTCACAAGTAATAAATCACAAGAGTCAGAAGATATTTATTTGCAAGTATTTTTGAACTTAGAATTTTGAAACTTTCAAGTTTAGAATACATAATCTTAAGTGTAAGAAAAAGTACAATGAGTAGAAATTGAAATAATCTTGAGATATTTTAATATGACTTTCTCTAAAATAGGATTGAAAAAGTATCCAATCTTGGCAATTTAAACAAAATTTAGCTTGTCTAGTTTGAATTATTTCATTTTTGTAAAGTGTCAGAATCAAATGATCAACATTTTATGCAATTTTTAACAATTTTATTGTAGACTTTTAGTAGACTATAATGACTAAAATGTCGATTAAAACGGCAAACTTGAGGATTTTGAATGTTTGCTCGGAAAGGTAAAAGAGATTCATATTTTGCCAGTTTATTTATTTCGACCATATTGCCAGTTCTTTTGCCAGAAACCACAAATAATGCCACAAATTGCAAAACTTGTTCTCGACTACTTCATATATCTGTAGATACTATAAATTCAAATAAATCTGGATAAGGTAGTACAGTACTACACTTGGTTTACTACAGACAGAGTAAAATTATTTCTCTCAATTTATATAAAATAGATAAGAGATTGTCATAAATACAAAACTACAAAATTACAAAAATACCCAGAGCAGAACTTGCAATCTACCCAAATAAATGTAATATTTAGATAAAAATGGCAATTTAAAAGGATCAAATGCTCCAGATTATTTCATTCCAATTCCTTATACGAAAAGGTACCTATTACTAGTTACTTATTCTTATCCTTAGTGCTTATAACAAGTATAAGTGCTCGTATAAGTATAGGTACTTGAAAAAAATCAAAATTCTAACCTCGAATGAACTTGGTGTGTATTTACTTGCACTTTTCTTTCCCTTAAAATATTTCCTTATTTATCTTTTTGTTTGTTTTTATTTCTCCTTTATGAGGATAATTTCCCTTGTTCTGTTCTCAAGTAGGCAGAAATTGGCCATTTCTCCTTAAATGGACAATAAATTAATTTCAAAAAGTTTTACTATTTTCTACCACCTTATACTGTACTTACTTATTATATATAATTTGGGTATACTCGTATATAAGTTAAAAGTATCTGTTTGATCCTTGTGGTTCGGTTATAATAAACTTACTAGTACCTACTTTCTACTCCTACCTACTCTTAGTATTAGTTAGTCATAGTAGAGTACTTTCTTTACTTATCTTTTCAAACTTGGAAATGTTAATTAAAAGATTTTCCACGATAAAACACACACACAGTTGAACAAATTGAATCTTTACTTTGCGTGCTCAGATCCCTTTATATATACTGTCCTAATAATATGTACTGCGACTGGTACTGGTACTGATACTTAAATTTTTGAAAAATAATTATCTCGCGTTCTTTTAATCACATGCACAAAAATTTTGTCTCTTACGATACGATTAGTAGGATACTACGATTCTATTAAAGGGTTCTTATACAAGTGTTAAGCACATTAGGGTAACTTTGTCAGTAGTTTTAGAGTTGATATGAAGATTTTAGATAACCTTTGGCAAATATCCTTTGGGTCACATATTGCATAATTAATACCTATTCTGATCAGAATTTAGAAAAATTTGCACAAAAAATCAAATTCTAACCAAAGTATTGGCACAGTATTCTCTAGAAATATCATATTCCTAGATATAATAAATTTCACAACAATTTTTTCATAAGTATATTTTGATATTTATTTTGCCAAATAGAATTTTCAAATTGGTAATTTTCGTTAAAATAATTTTACAGATTATGAACTCCTCCTAGCAATTTACGAGTAGAGTTAAATTTATTGGTATTTGCTTCTTGTGCTCAATTACTTCTATCTGTATATTATATATCAATTAAAATTATTATTAAAAATTATAAACCATTCATAATTAATTATCTAATTTTGCTAAAATTAGAATTTTTACATAATTGGAGACTAGCTATGGTATGTATGGCTTTATTTTTATTCACATTTTTCCAGATTTCGAGCTATTTCTCGAGGGTGTAAAAGTGTTCATTTGGTGGAAAAAAGATTATTCTTATTAAATAGGTGAAAAACAAAGTTTTACTGCAAAGAAAAGAATAGGTTTATAAGTATAAGAGGACTACCTACTTGTAGGAAGTCTGGTTGAAATGGTAGTGAGGAAATAAGTGAGAAATACAAATCCCAGTTTCGAAAACTTTTTTAAAGTTTTGCAAACAAAAAAAGAGACTTGTTAAACTCACCATATACTCGTAGATACCTACTTATGTACTTATCCAAATTCCAAATATGTAAACTTTACCCTACAAGAAGGTGAATCCCTGATTTATTTTTTTCAGTTAAAGAATAAAGGCAAAATTCGAAATTCAAATTCATTTAGGCAAAGTTTCAATTTACCTAAATGTATTATTACTAGTTTCAACTTACTTTACACCTCAAAACTTGGTCATTTAGTCTATTTTACATGAAATTTCAGACCTCTAGGTCATCTGAATGCATAAATATTGTAATTTAAGTTGTGTAAATACAAATTTATTTGCATAAATTTTACTAGATTCCAAAAAAGTAAGTAGTAGATTACCATTAAAAGTTCAAAATTGTACTTAGGTCCTTGGGTTTTGTAATCTTAATAAAGGCAAATGAGATATGGTTTTATACACTAAAATACTTTTATCAGCTACTTTGGATCAATCAAAAGATTTATTTTTTAGTAAAATGTAAAATAGTGTAGGTAGTTAGCTACTTTTTGTTTGTAGATCATTTGCTTCATCTGAAATTTATACTAGGCTACGAGTATAAATTATATTCTCGTATATGCTATTCTTATTTTTTTCTATAAAAATTTGCAAAATAAGGAGAGAACTACTCGTACAATGCAATGTAAGAAATAGTTTATAGAATTTATAGAATGTGACTAAAAGTTGTTGTGGATGGTGGATGCATTTTTCTATTATTTTGTTATTTGTATTTACTTTTCAAGTCTTGATTCATGCAATCTGTAAGTTGTAAGTAGAAAATATATTCCGATATATCCTATTAGAAGGAAAAAAAAAGAACTTAATGTGAATGAATGTTATGGGATAAGAATGAAGATACTTTTTTTTTTACTTAAAAGATATCTTTATAACCTTCTATTACTATTAGTACTATAGTACTGATATTCTACTAGTAATAGAACTCGAACTTTTTTTATCTTTAGGAGATAGGAGGAAAGGTTTTGGGATAAGTTGAAAAGGCATCATATAAAATAGTACAGGCTAGAGTGATACTTTTAGTTTAGAAAATACAATACAAGTTTATGGGTTGATATTTGAGGATTCTTGAGCATCTTATGTTTAGAATATTGCCCTATACACTAGAGCAGAATTACTCTATACGGTATATCTTTTCTTCTAAAAATTTAGTCTCTTAAACATCTAAATGTCTCATATGTATTTGACTTAAAATAGCTAAAATTCAGTAATGCAGAATTTAAAAAATTATACAAACATGCGAGTATGAGTAATTTGAATGCTCACTTATCCTTAGCTTTAGTTAATTTGTACTACGATACAGTAGATTTTGGAAAATACTAGAATTTTTCTTTGAAATATCTTAGGAAAATTGTGTTTGAATCCTTTAAGAAAGATTCTTGAAATCCTTGAAAATTAGTAAAACAAATTAATCAAATTCATGGAAAAATTTGGACTAATCGATTTGAGAAATCTAAAATCTAAACATAAGAAACTTTTAAATACATTTCTGTAAGATAGGGTACTAATCGTAAGTACTACAGATAGCTTTGTATTACTTTGTAGAGAAGTTTTGTTGTGACAAAGATAACTTTAAAGTATCCACTTGTGTATATTTTGGCCTGTGCCAAACTTGGCTCCCTTGAGAAAGTAAAAGTCAGGGGATTGTATAAATATATTTATGTAAATAAAAGAAAGAAAAAAAAACTTGCATTGAATTGCCTGGACTTTGTGTATTTATTTATGTATGTACATAAGTATAGTCTATTCTATTTCTATTGTGTTTTGGTTGGCCTTTGTATCTACGAGTACTAGACTATACTTGAGAGTTGAGCCTTGAGATTTGAGAGAGAAAGTTTAAGCCAATAAAAATTGAAATTCCGTTTTCAACAAAAAATCAAAAGCCCGAATTTCAGCCAAAAAATAAACAAAATACACAATATAACAGTATAATTTCATTGTATAGGTAGATATTTTTACAAGTATGAAATAATACTACGTTGAAATATCAAATTTTTGTTGCATTTTATGGAAAAATTATATATGCAAACAATACTGATTCTGTCCTGATTCAGTTTTCTAGAGCTGAAAGTGAATACTGATAGAATATACTTTAAAAATTAAAATTGATTGTGATCAATTAATTTATTTATACCTACTTTTAAAAAATTGTCAATTTTTGATCTAAAAAATATATGGAATTCTATAACCTTTTTTTTTTAAAAAAAAATATGACAAAATTTTTCTCAAATTAAAAAAACTAACTATAAGTGAAAAGTTCCTTTAAAGGTTTACAAAACTTTCATATCTAATTTGGTACCACAAGACTTAAAATTTCATAAAATTTCACAAAATTTTCATATTACCCAGATATTATATTATTACGGATTTTAAATGGAAGAGTTCAATATAATGATCAAAAAATGCGAGCTAAATTTGTGTAAAAAAAATGAAAGCAAAGTTTTGCACATATGATATTGAATAAGAAGGGGATTTAAAATAAACCCTAGAAATGTATAAATTATATGAGAAATAAAGCTCAGTTTTTCCATACACTTATTTTAATAATAGTGCGATCATTATAATGGTTAAATTATAGTACAGATTTCAAAGCTTTTTTTGCAAAAAAAAATCTTTAATTTCCTATATCACAAGTAGGGTAAAATACACTAGTAGATTCTACTCGTACTCGTACTTGAACAAAATTGCATAATTTATCTTTCAGTTTTTTTCACCGAAAAAAAAACTATTTAAATTCTCGGATTACTGAGATTGGGACTTGACATTGATTGACCATTTTAAATTTTTCAGCTCATCTGCACTGACATTAATTACATTTCATATGTAGTACTAATACTGGTTACTCTAGTGTAACTTAAAAAAAAGTAAGAACAGATCCAAATTTTTCATTAAAGAAATGTCTTTTAGACATATTTAATTATAAGAATCTGTTAATTTACAGAGTACCCTATATTATAATGCTGAAATTTTATAGGATAATAATGCATAGTAATATTTTACATTTTGTAGATAAAAGTGTTTTTAGATAATTTGTAATAAATTAAAATAACTCCATATCATCTAGATCTACAATTTGGTCATTTTTTACGTCTTTTTCAGGTTCGATGATTTCAGCATTTCCCAAATCGATAGATTTGAGAACTTCTTGAAGGATTAAAAATTCTTTTTTGGCGCCATCAGCTCGCCTTCGTTCGATCGAGGCTTCTGGCTCCCATGACATGACTTTGATCGACTCTTTCAGCCATTCCATGCATTGCTAAGATAAGTATACAGATAGATATAATTAAGTAAATTGACATTTTTCACTTTTTAAGTCTATACGATCAATTCTGGATCAACATTTACGTTAAAAATATATCCTTTTTTAGGAAAATCAATAGGCTTTTGAATGCATTTTTTAGAAATTTTCTCTAAAAAAGACTAAAACTTTAGATAATTTGTAAAAATTTGCACATTTTTTGCTTTTTTCTAGTATGGATATTGGTAAATTTTGAAATTAAAATGTAAAATTGAGATATGAACTTTAGTGCACAAAATCATTTAATGAGATTTTAAAGCTTTCTGTGTAGAAAAATTCACCTTAATTTTTTCAACATATTCAGCCGGTTCGATCATTTGCCTGCTAACTTGAAATTTTGATAGAATAACCGTCGCTGCTTGAAGTTCATATAAAATGATGGCTCTTAATCTACTGTAACCTTAATAAAAAATAAATTTCGTTATTTGTAGGATTAACCTTTGATTCTTTTCATATACTGGTGGCATTTGAAACCATAAATAGGTACCTATTTAAAATCTAGCTCTAGAAAGGTATATGTTATAAAAGTGTCACTGAAAATTTGAAATAAACTTGACTAATCTTATTAAAAAATACCTGGGAGAATGACAGCCACAACTTTCAGTAGTTCCTGACACAGATCAATTTTTCTTTGAAGTTTTTCCGGGTTTAGAGTGTGTAATGGATTTTCTGGGGTTCTCCCATATAATTGACACAATTCAACCTTCATTTCGAGCAGAAAGAAATGATTTGGGTGCAGGATTTTTGAATATTTCTGAATAAAATCCTCCTCACCGTAAATCCTCCCTGTACAAATACCAATAACAAAACTCATAAGAATATTTCTAATTCAATATTCAAATATAGTATCTGTGGGCATATAAGATCTTTAAAGTTACAATCGAGTGGTAAATAAGTAAATTTTCTCAAAAGTCACAAAATTTTCTACTTTTGTATGCATTTTTTCAACAAATAGTACCCTATTAAAAAATTAGGTTTATTTACTAATTGTATGCTTGAATTACATTTGAAACTTGGAAAAAATGAGATTTGTAGAAAATTAAGAGAGTATCTTATTACCTAATATGATTTTGTAAATAATATAAGTAAGTGACAAATTCTGACCTCTTTTTTCCTGAAAAGCTTCTAGTTCCCTGCCCACTTTCTCCAAAATCACCACAGGATAGCTGGGCGCATATGTTTCCTCACATAAATTACATTTCCATTCTGAACTGGAGTTAAAGGGGTCCTCAGGCAGAACAAAGCCCTTGTCCTTTCCAAGGTCCACGAGCTGAAGATCCTTAAACTCGCTTATAGGAGACAGAGGCTCCCTTTTCGTGAATTCACAGGCTGAACATCGCAATGAGGAAATATGTGTCCCACATTCTGACGAAGAGCAGCACCTTACACACTTGCATATCTTAAAAAAACAAGCATTTATTAACTAACCAGACCCGAATAGCAAGTATAATAGTCAATATAATACTCGTAGTTATCTTTCAAATACCTAGTATGAAATCCTTGATTTCTAATAAATGTATGTAAATGACCAAAAACTAGAATTTCAAATTGAAAATTAAGATAATTTGCCACTATTCCCTACCTTAATTATACAACTTATAGTATTTTTTTACTTGAAAGAATTTTTAATTTTTAAAACTTTAATATCGAATGCTTATATCTAGATTCGACAAAATGAAAGTCAAATTTTTTATATTAGTTAGAATATATTCTGATCCTAGTTTATCAGAAAAATTTTAATGTATGTATGTGCCTAACTGACTAAATAACATAACTAAGTCATTGATTCTAAATTTTGATGTGATTATGTAATTTAGGCAGATAAATAAAAGATTTTGATGATTTTAAAACTTTAATGTCGATTTTTTAAAAATATGACTAAATTAAACTTAATTTTTTTAGTAGTTTGAGTAATTTTTGCGTCTTTCAAGTTTTCAAAAAAATTGTTATGTGAATGTAAGTACTAAGTACCCTACCTAACTAAATAATATAAGTACCCTACATATATCATTCATTTCGATATGAATATGTAAGATAATCATATCAAAATTTATGTAGGTACATATCTAATACCTACTCATATGTTTGTAGATGATTTTGTTGTAAATTTTTTCATTTTTTGAAATAATTAGTAGGTACTCGTAAGTAGGGATTTATGAAATTGTCAAAAAAATAATAACTTACAAAGAATTTTGTCATTTGCAAAAAATTCGATCGATCATTTGTACCCCACAGAGCATCGACATATGATATGGATATATGATCGCCTTTTTTGATTGCACTAGCTGTCCTAATTTGAATATCCATTTCGGTTGCAGAAATTTTGAAATTTTTGAGACAATTTGGCCGACAATTATGCTCCAAAAGTGAGGAAGTATTGTATATACCTTTCAAAAAAATAAAGTTAAACAATGGGAAAGTTTAATGCACAAAGAATGACATTCATTATTTTGAAATCATACCAACTAGCCTTTTAATAGTCTCTTTTCCAATCTCAGGTGTTGCAATCGGCAACTCATGTCTACAAAAAAAATCAAAACCTAAATCAATTCAAAATAATGTGATAGCTTTATTTCAAGGGTCTGAAATAAAAATACCCGTTAACTTCAATAATCCCCGAAACCTTTTCAATCCACTCCCTTGAAGCAAGTTCTTGAGGAATTTGAAAAAACTTTTGAATCAGCTGAACATTCATTTCCAACTGTTCTTCGTCTGAGCCTTGTGGATTCGGTGTAACATTTCCATCAGGATCTCGTTTTTGACTTGGTCCTTGTTCTTCATCTTTTTCAGCAGCTTCAGCTTGTTTCTCCTTCAGCGTTCTTTGCCTCCTTTCTTCAGCATGTGATTGTAAATTCATCAATTTCTCATATGAAACTCTGTCAAAATCCTTCAGAGCTAAAGTTCTCAATAGTCCTATTGATTGGTATAGTGGATGCTCACCAGCCAAGTTCGTAATATTGACACCACCTCGAATTTTGGCAAATTTGCACTCACTCCTCTTGTGCCAATTCCAGGGTCCTTTCGGATTCTCTGGATTTTTTGAGCAAGGGTAGCAAATGGGCCAACCACAACCATCAGGGCAAAGTGCCACTCTCGAGTGCTCACTTACAAGCAATTCATCGTAGCAAATGAGGCAGACTGGCCGAGTTATTTTAGGAGGTGTCAGAAGCAATGGAGATTCTTCGAGGATCAAATCACCGGCTTTGATGTCCCTTGAAGCTGTCAGGTATCGACCTAGTAGAGGTGATTCGCACATTTTTAAAGCAGTACAATTATTCTTATGCACCTTCAATTGGAAAAAAAATATAAATTCTCATAATTAGTTGTAATGTATTGCTGGAATAAAAAAAACTTTTTTTGATATTTAAAAATATAAAATTATGTCGGTGCTGGTATTGGAATTGGAACTATGAAAAAAAATTTCAAATTTTTTGGATTTAAAAATATTTGTGGCTTTAAATTTCTACAAATTTTAATAATTGCTGACTTTTAACTCAATGAAACTTGAGATTAAAAAATTTGGTTTGAACTATCTGAAATGTAATGGTAATTTGTTTTTGAAATATTTTTAAAGACTTTTGAATAAAATTATCGACGATATACAGGTAGGCGCGTACGTGTATGTGTATTATAACAACATATCTTTGGATCTTTGGATATTTTTAGTTTCAAGATATCCAGACTTTGAAAAAAGTATGTATAAGTTGTAAAAATGCTTCTTGATCAAAATTATACATTATGATAGTTTATGTATTTGCAATATTTTATAGGTATAAGACACAGTTTACTAGTCTATTCTATTATGTATTCATATTTTATCTAATTTCAAATTTTTAAATGAAAAGTTGAGTTTCATTTCTATTGATTCAGGGCTATGAAATTTTGAAAATTAAGTGGCTATAAAATTCAAGATACTCAAAATCAAATTCTTTTTTTCTCGTGCTAGTGGTAGTAACTTTTTGCTTAGATGCAAAAAAAGGCAAAGTTTAATATCTCAAAAAATAAATAAACTTACTTTCCAATGTGATTTTTGATGTTCTTTGGAACAATATGCAATTTTAGTGCAAGCCGCACATCTCAAATCCGATACTTTTTTACAAACAGGGCAAAATAACTGATGATGATGGGATTCAGTTTTATCCTTTGCATTTTTTGTATCATCCTCAAATCTCACTTTTTCTTTGATCTTTGACTTCTCCTTTGCAGGACTACCTATAATAGTAGTATTCTCTACTACTCGACTTTTTTTATCTACACTTTCCTCAATGGGTTTTGAAACATTTTCTGGTTTTATTTCAGCCCTGACTTGATCTCGTGGTGCTGGAAATTGAGCTGGTAGTGGAGCTGGTACTTGAGCTGGTGCTGGTGATTTGATACTGCAGATATTACTTTTTTTATCTTCAATATTTTCGATATTACCACTTGAAGTACTACTACTAGTAATAGTACTAGGACTAGAAGTAGTTGAAGGAGATTTAATCTTACTTTCTTGTGATGTTTTTGAAGTATTATTTTTACCAGCAGCAGATCCTTTAGATTTTGATTTGGGCATTTTACTCTCTTATACAATTCTTGAGAAATTTCTTTATTGATAATTTGTGGGATTTAAGCTTAAAATTACCTTAATATTCGTAATTGTGAAATAAAATTTGAATTTTGTAAATTTTTGTAAAATATGCTGTCGCGTCGGTAAAAAGAAAAAATGAAGTCTGTAAATCCGATATAATCATTGTCTAGTGCAAAAAAGCTTATTTACAATCTAGTATACCAAAATAGATATACACTTACTACTATACCTATAATAGCTAAAGGACTTGAACTCTTGCACGTTTTTCGGTTTTTTTGAATTCTATTTTTAACATAACTTTCAATAAAAAATCCTGATGATTCTAAAAGATTTGAAAAGAGATCGCCTCGATGTAGTGTATTAAAAATACACTACAATTAGACCATTTAATCTTAAAATTTTCATTAAATGTAATTTGAAACTAACATAATTAAAAATATACAACTTTTAAAAGATTCGTTAAACTTAATAGACTTATATTTAACTTATAAAATTATCAAGTGTACAGATATATTGCTAATAAGTAGGTACATTACTTGAGGTTTTTGAGCAATTCTGGATAATTCAATGAAGCATAATATAGTAATAGTAGGTACATATAAGAATTACAAGTAAAGCCTTTTTAATACTTAAAAATTAACAAATATTCAAAATATAGCCGATTTTTTTGTCTAAAATATAAATAACAATATTCAACAAATTAGCAATTATTCAACAAAATTATTCAACAAAATTTAATAACCTTTAACCCTTTATAGTATAGATAAGGGGTTTAAAAAGGTTCTGTATATTCTGTATACTTAATCAAATATAAAATTATGAATTTTCTAATATTTATAAGCAATATTTGCTTTGTATGCACTATATCAAGGTCGAAGGTTATTGGTTTAAACGCCTTTTCTTTTTTTATTTACTCTACAGTATGTACGAGTATTATGTACCCTCTACATCTGATTTGAAATTTGAGGTGTTTTATGATATTAAAGGTATTTTGATTTTTATCGTAAACAAGAATTGCCTAGCCTAGAAATAATGAATAGCGATTGACCTAAAAATCTTATGCCATGCATATTCATTGTAGTCAAAGTTGAACTTGAAGTTAAATTTCATTTTGAGATATTGATAATTAATTCCATAGTTTCAAAAAATTACAAAATTCCAAAATTCAGTTCGATTCAATTTTTTTGTTCAAAAATAAAAATTCGGAAAAAAATCTCGCCATTTTTCGAGATAATAAAACTCTAATTTTTTGATCATTAGTCTTAAATATTCGAGTCATAATGGTCATTGATTTCATGTTCGAGACAATTCCCGAAGCTGAAGATGAATCAAGTTCTGAACAGATGAGGGCTGGTACTGATGGAGCAGCAATTGGAGAAGTTGGAAGTGAACACCCTTCATTTTCACATGGAAATCCCCGTAAGTCCCCCAAATTTATCTTTTTGATTCCGACGGAATGATACTTTATATACCATACCTATAGCCTTGTCATACTACTTTTAGTACTTACCTATTTGTCCCTTAATTATTCAGCCAACTTAACAGAATTTCCATTTCTAAGCATGTTGTGCTCTTTAAGTAGTATAATAATTATACTACTTAATATAATAATTATTGTAGATTAGGGACAATTCAGAAATATGATTTTGGTGTTTTTGGATATACCAGTTATTTGGGTATGTTTGTTAGTAGGTGTATATCTTAAGGATATAATTAGATCGAGATATAAAAAATTCATGTTAAAATAGCAATTGAGTCACCGAAAAACAGGGCAAAGAAAATTTTTTATATAGGGTAGGGTAGATACTTGTACTTAAAACAGAATAGATAGATACAAAATAGCTACTATGAATTTTATGTTTTTTTAATTTTAGTGGACGGACCTCGTCATTTTATTGCTGATCGAATATTAGAAACCATAATGGCCAATAGAACCGGATTAGGTACAAACAAATCTTTACTTATGTGTTTATCTTAATCATAGCATAACTGTGACTATACAACTTGAACTTTTATTTAAATTAGATGGAAACCAAGCTGATCATGGCTCCCTTTCCACCGACAGCTTTAGTGAGAAGTCGGGAGTTCTTCGCATGTGTCGAATGAATTTAATTTCATTCCCACC
>JAQIXA010003561.1:0-13697 GCA_034699045.1 Nanhermannia cf. coronata Gr-Ori-00579
ACTACCTAAATATAAAGTGAAACAAAACTAATTGTGAACAAGTGACAAGGACATACAAAAGCTTATGCTTAATAGATACTATATCTATAGAAGTCCTTTAACAACAATAATAATAATAATAATAATAAAGGCCATTTATTCTGGTTTTTCAGAGCTGAATAATTCAGAGTTTGGTTAAAAATGGAAAAAAAGCCAACTTTCTCTATTTGTTCACTTTTTTATAAGGGTTTCTAAATTATGAGAATTTTGCCCACCACTTTTTTAACGGACACTCAAAAAAACAAAAACTCAAAAAACGTAATTTTATATTTTTGACAAAATAGACCGAATATATTTAGTTTGGGTTGGGTAATTGAAATTAAGTTAATTTTAATTATTTTAATTGTTAAAATAATTGCTGAAGTCAAGGGTAAGGGTCAAGAGGTCAAGAGGGTGATATTGACATTGGTAAGTTGTAATAATTAGTCATTTTAACTTGACATTTGTGCATAAAAAGACCATTTGATTTCTTTATTTTTTTTTTATATTTTTAGGTTCGATCGAGAGCTCTTTAGGTGGTGGGTGGTCCTTATTAGCTGTTGCTGGATAATTTAAGGTAAGTAAAGACCTTCTGTGATGACCCCTTGACCTTTTTATGACATAGTAAAAAGTATACCCTCAATTAATGGCCATGTCAATAGAGGTGTGGACCCGCCCGATAAAGCCGACAATTTTATTTATCAATAAATTTACATTTATGGAATGTTCTCTAAATACTAATAATATAGATAGATCATATATAAAACCCATTAACTATTTGACCTCTAATCCAGAGTCCAGACCCACACAGGTCAAAAATAACATTGTAGAATTTGGCACCACCAAATTTGACCCTTTGGCCTTTGTAGTCTATATGCTATTTCCTTTCAAACGATCCTTAAATTCCTCGTCCAGTATTTCTTATGTGATTTCTTATGGGATTTTGTTGGACTAGAATCACTATATTGGTATTTATCATCGACAAAATATTTAACTAACTAAAAGGGCCAAGGGCTAATTAGCTACTTTAGGACTATTACATGATTATAAGGGTGTATAGGATATACTACTAAGAAAGTCTAATCCTCTATTGAATTAACTTATCTAGTTTATTAATGAATCTAATTTTAATTTTAATTTTTTTAAAATTAGGAAATCGGTGTACTATGGAGGGTGAATACGTCAACGTCCGAGTCCAAGTCCTATTAGACGATAAAAAATTGTTGTTAACATCCCTACGGCATTTACTCACTCCAGATGAAGTCGAGTAAGTTTCTTATTTTAATTTTTGTTTAATTTATATAACATTGAATTTGAATTTAACTTTTTTGTTTTATGTAGATCTTATAAAACTGACTTACATCATCTGTATAACATATCTCAAGAACGTTCGAGAACTTTGGATGATTACTGTCAATTAATTGATCGAGAACATGACATGTTAACTTTGTTAGAGACCAGAAGAGAGGTATGAAATAATCATCAAGTATTTATTTGATTTATTGTTGTTGGATAGTATAGTGGATAGATCGAAGCGAGCACTTGCACTATTCAACTTTGCTTGCACTTTGTCCGTCGTCTGTTTGTCTGTCCGTTTGTCAGAGGATAACTCGAAAACTACTCTACCGATCTTGACCAAATTTGGCATGAAGGACCCCCATAGGGTCTAGTTGTGTATGCTCGAAAAAAATTTCAAATTACCCCACCCCTTTAAGAGTTCCCCATGTTAATCAAATGGGAAAAATCAAAAATAAGATTTATAGTGACTACCTATATATCGGTATAGGGGGTATTCGATGACGTAGATTCCGAATTTGGCATCCGTTTGACAAATAAATTTGACCTTTGACCCAGGGAAAATAGGACAACTTGAGATCATCGCTTTGCTCACACAATTTATATTCAACTTGTATAGTCGTCAGTTGATTAAATCCTAGTGTTAGATAAATGAGAGCTAAATAAATCGGTTTGACCATCAAACGAAAGTACTATGTAAGGTAAATTAAATAATATAATAATTTAAAAGGCTATATTTTAACAAATCTCATCAAAAACACCAATTTTTTTTTTGACAATTTTGTAAAATATTTTCTCGCCTTATAGGTACAGGCAGATGATGAGATAGAAATTTTTGAGATTTTCCCCGTCCTTTATAATATAAAGGGCACTATTAGCTCGTTTAGACATAATACTTGACATTATCCATAGTGTCCAGTCAGTTTCTTTTTTTTTACGACGATTTTATTATTATGTATTGTATATATTATAAATTGATAGCAATTTGTAATGTATACAATGACAATAATAATGGTTTTTTTTTGTTCTGAGCCTCAAATCAAAATCAAAATCAAAATCTACTTTCCTCAGCATATTTTTATATTTAAGTATCAAATAGAAATACTTAAGTAAATATCTAAGTACCTATCTAGTATAGTACACTATCTATTATTTTACAGTAGTAGGTATATAATTAGAATTAAGGTACTTAGAATTAAGGCTCCCAAAAGCAGAGAAAGTCAGTAAAAAAGCAGATTTCTAAAAATGCTTTCCAATTCATACCATTCCCCACCTCTTATACGAGTCATATCACCAAAGAATCTCATACACCCAGCCAAGGCTCACAAGAGCAGAAAAAAGCACTTTTTTGCAAAATAAAAAGCATAATTCCTTCACTTTTTTTTTTGATCATTTGTGTAAAACTCATTATATAATATTGAGAATTTTTGAAAAATTTTCAATGAATTTACTCGAATTTTAAGATCTTTGAAGCTATTTTGGAGTTTTTGCTAATTACATGTCCTGAAAGTTTAACAAATTTTTCATAAAAAGCAAAATATGATTTGACAAAATAACTTGATTGTCTCAAAATACTCTTACATTAGTTAATTTCAGTGAAAATTTGAGCATTAAAGAGCACTTTTTGAGCATAAAAAAGCATTTGTTTTTCAAGTGTCAAGTTATCAATTTCAAATTTTGAAAAGCACATTTTTGAGGGCCTTAATATTACACTTATAGCAAATAATTCAAGTGGACTTGCCATTTTCCAGGTAGAGCATTAGAACCTCCAACAATTCTAAATTTTTAAAAAAAGTAAAATTAATACCAATATGATAAGAAAAAAGTGGTATCTAAATACACATAATATACCGAGTTATTCAGAATTAACGCAAACAGTACTATTTTTTATAGTAACCATAATTTTTGAGCTCTAACAGGTAGGGACCTATCCTATGGTTACTTTAGATTACTTTAGTAGCAAATTATTTCAAAGTCCAAGCTCGAAATCCAAATAAAAAATCTCAAAATTTCTAAATACTCTAAATAGGATTTTAAATGGGATTTTTGAGCTCATCAGAGGTAGGGATGGTTACTAAAAAAATTAGTATCTACTGTTTGCATTAATTCTGAATAACTCGGTATATATATATATAAAATAAATAAAATCCTTTTGTAAACCTTTTATACCTCGGAGTATTTTGAACAAAGGTTCTTGGTGCAGTTCCACAAATCAAATCTTGACAAGTGACCTGAAGGACTTCCTTCGAAGAACATGAAGTCTCTCGAAACCCAAGTGAAGATGCGGAAGAACCTGGGGATCTTCCTCTCCTTGGTGAAGTCTTCAAAGTCTCATTACTTATATAAAGTTCATAGTACAATTTCTTCATCCCCAAATCATCACGTGCATTTGACACGTTATCCTTTATTTTTTCTACTGATTCGAAATCACTAATAAAAAATAATTATAAATTAGATATAAATAAAAATCAAGATTTTTTCAATAAATTTTTGAAGAATGACATACGTGAATGTAAGTGCTTTGCAGACGGCTCGAGCCAAATCCTTAATCTCCCAATGAGTAACAACAGAGCTGAATGTCTCAACGCATAAATTGCCCCAAACACCTAAATTTTATTTTCATAAAAATTAATGAATATTACTACTAAGACTTAATCAACAGCTCTTTAGCAGTTGATTATTAATTAGCGAGCAAAGCGATGAAGGCATCTCAAGTTGCCCCAATTTCCGAGGTTAAAGGTCAATTTTCTGGTTAAATGGATGTCAAATTCGGAATCTCCGTCATCGATTACCCCTGAAGCCTCTTAAGCCTCATATTGGATTTTTCCCATTTGATTAAAATAGGGAACCCTTAAAGGCTCCCCTCAACCCCAAGGGATAGAGAAATCTGAAATTTTTTTCCAGAATGCACAACTAGACCATGTAAGGGTCCTTTATGCCAAATTGGGTTAAAATCGGTAGAGTAGTTTTCGAGTTATCCTCTGACAAACGGAGACAGACCTCATATTTTTCATTTTTCCCATTTGATTAACATGGGGAACCCTTAAAGGGTCCCCTCAACTCAAAGGTGTGGGGCAATCTGAAATTTTTTTCAATCATGCATAACTAGACCCTATAAGGGTCCTTCAAGCCAAATTTTGTTAAGATCGGTCCAGTAGTTTAAGAGTTATTATGCCGCGAACAGACAGACAGACGGACAAAGTGCAAGTAAAGTTGAATAGTAAGGACTCGCTTCGCTCGCACAATCATTTAAGTATAGTAGAAAATATATAATATTTAACCTTTTTTTCTGACCATAAGTAGACCGGTTCTTTGATAGGTAGGAGATAAATCTTGCTCAAGAATATACTGGAGATCATCATCATCAATTTTACCACCACTAAAATTCTTCAAGAGATCATTTTTAGTCCCAATCTTAACACATTCATTCTCATCATCACCCCTTGGACAATCCCTAAAAATTATTTTAAAAATGACAATTTTTATCATAAATAATTCAAGTTAAGGGAACGGTTCCATGCACCTAAAGTCTAAATTCTTTATACTTGGGGAACCCTTAAACTGGGTTTAAGGGTTAACCATGTTAACCATGTTATCAAATGTTATCAAGGGTTAACCATGTTATCAAATGTTATCAAGGGTTAACCATGTTATCAAATGGCCTATTTACTTCCACCCAATGAGGACCATATCTCTACAAGTACTCCACTTAGAGACTTGAAACTTTTTTTATTAGCTCCCTACACACATTTTAAAGCTATTTGCAGAAAAAATATTTATAAATACTCAGGAACAAAGCAAATAATTAGATGATCATAAACCTTTTTGTATTTTTTACATTGTTCCAGAGCATTTATAAAAACTTTTTTTCCGCAAATAGATTTAAAATGTGTCTACGGACATAATAAAAAAAAATTCAAGTCTCTATGTGGAGTACTTGTAGAGATTTCTTACACCAAAGTCCACCCAAAAATGCCATTTGATAACATGTGGCAGCATTTAGATTTTGGTTGCATGGGGCATTGAGTCTTAAATTAGTAATTTTTTTTAGTTTTAAATCCTCACTCACCTAGTCCCATCACAAATTTTGTCTCGATCTATACAAGCTCTTGAACCTGAACAAATATACTGTCCTTTTGAACACCAATCTACATAATTATAAAAAATTAGTAAAAATAAAAATAAAATTGATTGATTGATAAAAAGCGCTTTTGAAAATTTAAACTACTTATGGTTATAGGGTAGGGTACTTACCACAGAAAATTTCATCAGAAAAATCTTTACAATCTAGTTGTATAATAAAATAAAAAATTAGTTATTAAAAAGGGTACCTATGTTAAATTGTATTTGGGTTCTAATGGGCTTTCTATGGCCTTTATATGAGATTTAACTGGACAGAAAGCCGATTATATCATCCTTTCAAAATTTTGACGTGTTATAATAACCTGGGATTCCATCACAAATTTTCCTATGGAGCATATTAGCCCTCAGCATGTCTACACATTTACAATTTTGTTCATCAGAATTATCTCGACCTAAAAGAATGGCAGTAAAAAAAATATTTTTTTTTAAAAACCTCCAATTTTGCAGTTTAAAAAGGAGGCTTTTTATGACAAAAAAACTTCGATTATTTTTGAATTTCATTAGAGATTATTGTAGTTTTAGATCAAGTCAACTATTCTGATTCCGAATAGTATCCTTATTTTACCCAGGAGTTGTCATTTAACCTCGAAAATCGATTTTTTTTCAAAAAAGGTCGATTCGCGACCTTGTGGAGTTGAAATTTTGCATTTTTAGCGATTTTTTGAGCTTTTTAGAGCATTCTTATATAAAAATATGAATTTATTTTTAGCGATTTTGTGACTTTTATCAAATTTAAAAAGCTTTTTAAAGACAAAAATGACTTTTTTTGAAAGGTTTTTTTGATGAGTTTATTTTGTGATATTTGTAAAATATTGAAATACTAGTTATACTACAATAGGTAGTATGTATTTATTCAAGCTCAAATCAAAGGATTGTAAATCTCTATTTTCTATTTTTTTAGGTCTGAAGCCTGAATTAAGGAGATTGAACCTAGGTTTTCAAATTTCGAAACCTCGAGGTTTTGGAATTCCTAGCCTGAAGAGAAGAAAACATTTTTACATAAATAAATTCGGTTTTTTTTTAAAAAAAATACCGATTTTCAGAGACTTCCGGGTAAAATAGAGACGATATTGAGAATATTTAACTTGGTCTAGAGTCTAGAATTGCACTAATCTCATTTTTAAGGGGGCTGGTATGGGGACTTAAACTCTAAATTCTGCCACATGTTATTAAATCTTCTTTTTGGGCGGACTTTGGTCGAAGGTATCTCTTTAAGTACTCCACGTAGAGACTTGAAACTTTTTTTATTATATCTGTAGAAACGTGAAGTACTTAAAGAGATACCTACGACCAAAGTCCGCCCAAAAGGGCCATTTGATTATATGTGGCAGAATTTAGACTTTATAAGAATGGGGCATTGAACCTTAAAATTCAAAAAAAAATCAAAGTTTTAAGTTATAAATAAAAGGCTCTTTTCCAAAACCGAATTTTTTTACATAAATTTTTATAAAATTCTTACAATCTTTGATTCCATTACAACGTCCAAAGGCTGAGATACAACGACCATCCGACTCACATTTGAATAAATTAACCTCAGCAGTCGTCGAGTTATTTTCACTATTGATAGCATCCCTTAAACTCTGACAATCGATCGGTTTATTAACATTTTGCTCATTACTACCACTTTGATTGTTAAAATGACTCTCGACCCTCGTGACAACCGAAAATGAAGAATTTTTTAAATAAACTAAAGGTTGTTGTAAATGTACTTGTTGTTGTACAGGTACAGGTAAAGGTCTTGGACCTTGTCCTTGATGTAAATCAAAATTTTGTGAATTCAATTGTGGATTTTTCTCCTGATTCTGCGGCTGATTTGCTGAATAAAATGCTTCAGAATTTAATGAAATCGCCGGTTGAAATTGTTGAAATGAAGTTGCTGAACTTAGGTTTAATTTCGAACCAGAATTTGGATTTGAAATAAAAGTAGCTGGGGATCCTTCTGCATGATTAACTGTATAATTTTGGAAAATTTCCTTCAATAAATCCTCAACCGATTGTCCCTTCCTCAGTACAAATTTATAAACTGGTGAATTATTGACATAATGTCGGTGGTGAACAGTTGTTGATGATGATGATCTTGGTGTTGTTGGATTTTGTTCACCATTAGGACTATTAGGACTAAATATGGGGATTTGTACAAGAGATTTTTTCTCACGATTAGCGGCCTCTTTTTGCGGTTTAATTTGACTCGTAATTTGAGGTGAGGCCACAACTAAATTGATATTTTTATTCACAGTTTTAATATCAAAATTATTCTCATTTTGAACTTTAATTTCACCAGTTGATGCTTCTTGTGATGGTGGTGGAGATGGTGGCATATGACGTCCATCTACTTCACCACCACCTGTACTATTAACACTAGAAGCTGGGTATGAATTTTCAAAATGTTTCATCACCATTGAAAGAACTTTATCAAGACTTGAATGTATCACATTATTACCAGGTGGAATAGCTGTATTTCCATCATAATTAGTTGGTGATGTTGATGGAGGTTTTTGTACTATTTGGATTATTTTATGATTCAGCCTATTCGGATTTTGTGTCAAAGTTGAGTTTTGAGGTTTTGGCCTCAAGGGCTGATTTACACCTATATAAGATTTTACTCGAAGTGTTGAATTTTCATCGTAATCTTCGAGTGATTCATCACCTTCAGCTGCTAGCATTTCTTCATTATTGTTGTCGGTCTTTTGTTGGGTGTGTCCTTTGTCTTCATTTAGCTCTGAAGAATGAGGAAATACCTGTGGATCTAAAAAAAATAAAAAATTTAACATCATCATCATTGCATTTTTCATATACAGGGTGTTTCATAATAAAGTGGCAGAAAATGTTTGGGGATTTAATATAGTATAGATAGGGATCGAACCTTGAGGTTTTCAAACTTCGAGACCTTGAGGTTTTTGGAACAGAAATTAAGGTTGAAACCTCGAGATAGAAAAAAAAACCCGAAATTTGTTAAAAATTAACAAAAATTCTTGAAATATTTCAATACAAAAAAATATTTTTTTCTTATACACTACATAAAATGATATAAAGCAATTTTACCATGTCTTATGAAAAATATTTTTTTTTAATTTTGAAAATAAAAAGTTTATCTTAATTAGCCTTCAAAATTTTCAAAACCTCGAGGTTTTTTGGGGGTAAATGTAAAAATGAACCTCGAAACCTCGAGGTTTCAAAATCTTGAGGTTAAACAAGTTAGATATCAAATCAATAGGAAATTTAATGGAGATCATGAATATCAAAACATTTAGATTCTAAGATTAACAGGTCAAAAAGTTATGGGTCAATTTTAAGGATTTTTTTTTAGGATTTTTCTTTCGAGAGAAAAATCGAAATAGGCTCAATTTGCTTCAAAAGGCTATAGAAATGTCAAATTTTTGAACAAGTAAGATATGCTATAGATAGGAAATTTAATGGAGATTCCGAATATCAAAACATTTTCATGCTAACAATAAGATGTACAGGTCAAAATTTATGGGTCAATGAACTCAAGACTTTTCGAAAAAAACTAAAATAGGCCAAAATTGCTAAAATAAATGACTTGAAATGTCAAAATTTACGATTCCAGGGCATAATTAGTGCTCGAAAATATTGAAATTTTAAGAGTTTTTTCAAGTAATTTTTGTCCAATATTTTAATTTTTTTTAAAAATTTTTCTCCGTTAAATTTCCTATCTATAGCTATCGTCTGTTGGTTTCTCTCGATTTTTTGTCAAAAGCAAATTGGTATAAAACTCAATTTCTTTTTTTGAAAAAAATAAGGTTTTGATATCAAAATTTTACGTTTTCTGAGAGAAATCAACTGATTCGAGATGTACTTAGCAAATAGTCACTTAATAGTCGATATCTCACTTATTCAAAAAAATCTAAAATTTTGGTATACCTATATTATATTAAAACCTTAAACATTTTTGCCAGCTACTTCTGGATCACCCTGTACAACTTTAAACCATATAATACCTTAAATACTTACTTAATACTACTATTCAACTCATAATCATAACCATTATTCATATTATTATTATTATGTATTATATTTATATGGTATAATAACATACCTGATTCTTGAAAATGATCTTTTTTCCTTCCGGCTTCTGTTTTTTCTCTATCCTCAAAACTAATACTAGTACTAGCATTCAGCCCGACCGTTATGCTCGACTGATTTTTTTGTTCTTCTCCACGTTTTTTGTAATTTTGTAGCTCGTGCTTGTAATTAGTATTTAAATTTTTTATATTTATTTCTTCCATTTTTTCATCTACATGTACATGATGATCATCAACATTTTCATTTTTTTTATTTTTGAGAGCATCATCAACATTAACATGATGATGATTTACTACTTGAAGTAGGTCTGAGACAGGTTCTAATTTGTAGATTTTTGATGTAGACTGCTCTGTATTCGTCGGCTCTGAATTATAATAATACTGGTACATGTCATCATCATTCTCGGTACTTGTTGAAATGTCATCGTCATCCTCATCCTCATCATCATCGTCAACTTCTGACACTGACGACAAGTTGACATGATTACCATGTCCATGGTCAATGTCACTGTCACTGTCATTGGTCGTGGTTTTACTCAGACTTGGGCTTGTTGATGATGTAGTTTTAATTGTTGGTGGAGCTAAAGTACTTGTCGTTGTTGTCGTTGAAATTTTATTATTATTATTATTATTTTTCTTATGGGGATTAGTATGTAGAAATGCTTCTGCAGCTTCTTGTGCTGAAGCTTTATTTAATTCTTGAATTATTACAGGAACAGGTACATGTTGTGGTGGTGGTGGAATATTTTCATCCAGTCGAGCTGCCTTCACCTGTTGTTGTTGTCCATTATATAGTAATGGTGTCCATGGATTTTTATCATAAATTTTATGTCCATTATCAACTTCGAGAACTCGATCGAAACTTAATAATACTTTATTATGACCTGGTAATAATGGTACTGGTGGTGGTGTTAAATTAATCCTTGATATTTTATTTTTGACAGTTGTAGTAGAAGTTGTAGTACTTGGTGATAAAGTTGGTGGTGGATTTTGCATTGGTATAAAAAAATTAAATTCATTAACATGATCACCAGCACCAGCACCATCACCACCAGCTGAAACAGTAGATGGTAATAAAGTACTTGTTGTTCTATGCTGATGATGTTGTTGTTCAGTATTTAGATTGAGTAAATGTCCTGCAAATAATTTGTCACGTGTTATAGTAGTCGTAGTAATTGGTGCTGCTGTTGTTGTTATTTTTGGTGGTGTATTTGTAACCACAGACATTTTTTGTTGATTATTATGTTGAGATTTTTGAATAATAATGGTTCGAGTAGTTCCACTATTATTATCACTATAATTAGGTATAGTAGTAGTTGGTGGTGGTGGTGGTGGTGTAGAACTAATAATAATATTATGTAAATTTACTTCCGGTTGTCCTTTTTTATTCTTCATTTTAATATGATGATGTAATCGAGTCAATTGAACTCCACCACCACCACCAAAACCATCATCGACATCCTCGCTGACTTGATCATGAATAATAAAATTTTCATCATTGAAATGGAAATTAAGCTTATTTTCATCTTCATCTTCATTTCCATTTTTATTTTGGTTTTTTTGATAATTATACAGATGATGGTTTTGTTGTGTTCTTTGTCGGTCTCCTCGTTCTACCCCGTGATTCCATTCATTCTCATTATTTATATGATGATGATCCTGCAGGCCGTGTAATTTAACATTAGTCTCATCATCATTGAAATGTCCATGACCTGGATTTTGTTGGTGATTTTGTTGATTATAATTTTGATTTTGATGATCATCAAGGTATGTGTGATCATCATGGATGTTGAGGATCCTCTTGGTGATCAGCTGGGGTTGTTGGTGATGCTGGAGATTATGTTGTTGATATGATGGGATTGACATTTGTGGGAAGAGTGGACGTTTTGGTTGTGGACCTGCAAATAATCATTCAGTATATAAAAAAAATTTACTACATCAACTGTTAAGTGGCAAATTGCGTTATCTCGATTTTTTGTCATATGCATATTATTGGTCTAGAGTTCTCAGGAAATTCCCTGAGAATCGGGAATTTCTCGGGAACGGGTTCCCGACTCAGCGTGTATTTCAGCTATACCGACGCAAGTGAAGATCGGGTATTTCGGGTATTTTTTTAAAAATTACTTGAAAAATAAAAAATTTTAATTTAAAAAATGATTTTGAAAATTTTCAAAAGTTTTTCAAATTTTTTTTTCAAAGTCAAAATTTTGGCATTTTTTTCAAGATTTTGAAAATTCTTTAAAATGCTAAAAATAATGATTTTTAAAGATTTTTTCTCAAAATTGTAATTTTCAAAAATACCCGAATACGAATATACACTACACGAGTCGCTAGTCGTGTATTTTAACTCGCTACCCGAAAAATATCCGAATTGAGAACTCTATATTGGTATAACTCCCATTTTTTTAAAATGAGGTTTTGATATCAAAAAATAGCCAAAAAAAATCGCGAGGAAGAAGGATTTTACATGCTTTTTTTCACGTTTTCTTCTGACTCTGAGAGAAATCAACAACTTTTTCGAGATGTAGGAAATTGCAATTTACAAAAAATCGAGATAGAGCAATTTGTCACTTGTTAGTCGAATAAATACGAGGTACTTGAGTGACATGTTTCGGCCCAAAATGGACCCAAATCACATCTAGGTAATTAAGTTCTAGATTTCTAGGGCATTAGGCAGTTATGTTATAACTTATGTATGAGTATGTATATTGAAAATTGAAATTATAAAATAAAGAAATATTCTAACTTTTATCGATGAAATCATTCTGATCATCTTGGTGGTGTTGGAGTTCGAGATGATCTTCTTGGTCCTGGAGTAGACTTGACGTTGACGAGATTGACTTACCATTTGTATTCACGTACTTTGACAAGGCTATAAATTACATAACATAAATATAAATACAATAATTACAAAAATTACAAATATTATCGATGACCTCTCAAGTTCATTAATGATTTTTGATCTCAAGATTCAAGATCAACCGAAATCGAAATGGTAATCGAAAACGAAAATCGAATCGAATCAAAATCAAAAAATTTAAATGGGAAATAACATGGGCAGCATGGGAGATGAGAAAAAAAACGATAAATCCAATCCAACAAATAATTCTTAATTTCTTATTCAAATATTTATAGAGTTTACAAGTTCAGTGGCTATTTCAGCTCTAAAAAACCAGATCCTAGCCTTAATTATACTTGTATAATTGAAATCGAAATTTGAACTCGAATGGGAAGGTAAATTTGAAGGGGTAAATCCAACCAAAATAGGGTCAAGATTAAATCGGATCTTTTTTTGAAAAACATTGACTCTTTTCAAGCTTTTTTCTTTGTAAATTTTACAAGATTTATTAACATTTTTTGAGACTTTTGTTAGATTCTCCAACCAAAATATTGGGTTAAATTCATCCAAAATAGGGTTGAAATTAAACTTACATGAGAGGTAACCGGAAATGGCTGCTATGGCGAGTACAGAGAGGAATCCAAGGGTGAGAAGAGTGACGAGGAGTTTGGTCGAGGTGGCCATCTGGCATCTGACGTCACCCGCGTCTTTACACGTCCTTCCGTACGACGGGCTACTCGGGTAAGAACTCAAATGACTCTCGTACATCACCCCTTTTTACACCAACAAAATGTCACTTTTATAACCGAGGATGATTTCAATTTTTTTTCACTTTTTTCAACTGATTTCATAAGTAAATGTCCCTTTTTACACGAACAAGTAGTCACTTTTATTTTATCGATGATTTCAATTTTTTTTTTATTTTTTTTTACTTTTACGAGTGCGCCCTACTGATGCTGGGCTTAATGCTAGTACACGCACACTATATATATAATGAAGTAATATAAATAATAAATGACACTGGTAATTATACAAACACGAAATATCACTTGTTTAACATCATCTTCAAAATCTCAAAAAAAAAATTATTTTTTGACTATAATAATATGAGTATCCATCCAACTTGGTCGCATATTTATGAATGATAATTATTATTTATTTTTATTATTATTATTATGTTCATTTTGAGATTCGATGACTCAAAAATAATTTTGTAATTTTAAATCTAGAGATGTCCAAAACGGGTACCTGACGGGTAAAAGGTACCTCCTCAAAATACCCGGGAGGTAAAGGGGTACCTCTACGGGTACCCGTATATTTTGTACAAAAATCGTAAAATTTTAATAATATCCGTAACT
>JAQIXA010003562.1:0-13693 GCA_034699045.1 Nanhermannia cf. coronata Gr-Ori-00579
AGGTATACACTAAAACTCAAACAGAATTAATATTTGATCAAATTTTGACAAATTTTAACCAAATTTTAACCAATTTTTACAAATTTTGACATCCAAATCATATCCAAATCATTTCTGCAGATATGATTTGGATACATTAACTTTTTGATACTTCAATTGGATGCCCGAATGATTAGTGTTGAATAACTTTAAATACCTACCCATTTTTATAGTTTTATATATAATTATAAGCGCAGCTTTAGAATTATTAAAATGCCTTAATACCATTAGGTAAATAATAATAACTATATTGTAGGGTAATACTCGTATCGTGGATTATTTAACCGCAGATTTGATATACCTATATGTTATAGATATTTTGTATTTTTTAAAATTCAAAAATAAAAATTTCTTATGAACAAAAAGCTTGGAAGCAATAATACTTTTTGAATAAGTATTTTTTCAATGGCAACTTGTGAGTCGAAAGGATAAACTTATCATAGTTTAACAAAAAGATCAAAGTTTATTTCAATACACTTTTTTCTATATTAATCACAATCTAGGATAGATTGATAATTTGATATAGGTATGTATATATAATAGGTAAAGTAAGTATTATATTCGTTTATTTGTAATATCTTTAATAAATGGCCAATAATTTTATCCTATTTTATCCTATAAGATAATTGACCTTGAAGTCATTTAAAATTATAGTATTACCAATATTATTCCTGTATTAAATAGATATATAAATGATTTGATAATTTTTATATTACTCAATTGTAAGTAAGATAAAAGTTTCTTTTATACATATTACTGATATAATTCGTAACTTCATTTGGGTACCTACCTTTTTGTGCAGCGATACTCTTAATTCTTATCGCCATATAATGTTCAATGGCATTGGCATAAGCAGGGCTGTGAAAATGTAAACTTTTAGGTTTAAGTCATTGGCATTTTGATATATATTGGCAAATGTAGCTTCCAATTGATAAAGATAATATGAATTATGTATATTAATTATGCTAGTACTTATTATATTAATTAGGCAATGCAGTGTATTATAAAAAAATGTCCAGCAGGTGTTAATCTAGTCGGTAACATTTTTCTTTATATCTTTTTCTTTATAAAAATGTTACATTGTTTTCAATAATTTAAAATTGCATTGTGCAAGGTATTTTGAGTTTATAATAATTTAAGTTTAAGTACTTTTTTAAGTATTTTAGTACGTCTGTATTATGACGGTGTTATGCTGTATTATCTTTTCTGGATATAATAAGTAAATCATGAAAGCTCGCCTAATCGGTATGATATATAATGTATTTTAAAATAGTTACTTTAATTTTCCGGATTTCTATTAAACGTAAAATATTTGGACTTTTGATATTTTTTTTTTAATTTCTATTGAATTTTTGCACCATTCCTTTTAAATGAACAAAGCTAATCTATATACCTTACTTCATTCTATATAATATCTTCTTGAGCTCTAATTGAATTTATAAATTGTACAAATTAATCTATCATTTCAAAATTTAGCAAAAAATTTAATTTCTTAGTTTTTTTTTTCAAATTTTCACATCTTACTGATAACCTGTTGTTAAATTTTGGTGGTTTCCCACTCTAAATGTGGTTCAAATTTGGTCTAATCTGATTTCTGGTTTGGCATCAAACACGCAGCTATAGCCCTTTACCATCTCATTAATGAAAGTGGGCTAATTTATATTACATAACATATTATATTAAAATATTTTGTTTGATAGAACAATAAGCTAATGATAAAATTTAAATTTTAAATGCTTACTAGCTGTCTATAGGGAAAAACCACTTGAGATAAAAATTAATTAGCATATCATAAAAAAATTAATGTATATAAATAAAGATTTTTATGATCAAAGTTATTCAATTCTTTATTCATTTTTATTAGAAGAGCACATATATAAATAAGATTTATTATATAAAAAATGATTTCTTTGAAAATACTTGTAATATTAATTATTCCATCAATAGTCCAAAGTATTGAATATATTGCAGAAAATGAGGATGATTTCAACACTGCAATCAATATTGTTTCACCAGGTGATTCTATCATTTTAAAAGGGGTATGCACATTTTCCTACTCAACAATTTTATATACCTAATTATGTAAATGTAATTTTGGATTGGACAAATAAAGGTCCAAATCAAACTAATTAACTTAAATAATTTAGTCTTTCCAATGTAAATTATTTTTTTATAATTTTATGAAAAATTTCCGTATATTCCGTATATTCTGCATAGGTAATATAGATAATTATAAATAAATCATAAAAAAGAGGTAAATGGTTTTTTTATAAATTTATGTACAATACATGTGGCTGTCCGATAAAAAATCACAGGTCTTTTGATAGAAAGACATAAAATTGAAAAAGTTTCTTCCTAATCCTAAAATAGAAAACGTGTAAGAGACCAAACCTAAAATCTTAAAAGACTTGCAAAAAATATAATCCAAAGGAACCCATTGAATATTATAGGGAAGGAATTGCTCATTTAATTGATTTATCCTATTTCTAATTGCTTTCCCCTATTATCATCATATGGTGATCTTAAATAAAAAGTTTAAAATCCTGGATATTTCTCAGAAAATGAGCTTTTCATAATGAGAAAGTTTGGTCAATTTTAAATGAACATTTGAGTATATCCACGCGTTGGACCCCATTTTAGGAGTAAAATATTTTTCATTGCTACAAAACCCGGATCCTTATTAATCAGCCAATGGACATGACACTTGATTACTGTTGTGCAATAAAAATTCTATTTTTTTAAAGGAAGAAGTGATAAAGTGCCCTCTATTTAATTACTTTTTTATACTATTTTTTTCAAAATAGAGCGATTCTTTCATTTACACCTGGCGTCAAGCTTTCGAGATCAATATAAGTGGGACACAAGCTGAACCAATCACACTCATTGGTCATCACAATATTCGTTTCACTAACGATGATGGTTTGTACCCTATTTAATATAATTTCTTTATTCGAATCACACAAATGTCTGACCAGGTAAATTGAAATCGCTGACCAAAACTACTCGATCCCATTACATATATTAAATGTAAAGCTGTGATCAAACCCGATATTTTTGAGCAATATGGATAGCTACTGACCTAAAAGGTCAAATGAGATGTTATTCCCTTATGATATAAACCAATATAAATTACATAAATCCAGTTAAAAAGTAACGATTTTTATAATGTAGGTATCGTTTTTAAAATAACTGACTTTTTGAATGGCGCTATATTGTATTTGCATAGTCCAGATTGCCTCGAAATCGAAAAATCAGTTATTTTAAAAACGGAACTATATAGAGTAGGGAATACATATTTTCATTTAATTTGACATTATAGGGAATACTTAATATCCATGGTATTTTAATTGTCCAAAAATATTGATTTTGATATCATTTTATCTTAACATTTACTATAATGGGATCGAGTTAGTTTTGGTCCGCGTTTTTAATTTACCTGGTGAGTACTTTAATGATAGGTATCATTAAAAATTCTCAAATCGAACTTACTTATTTTTTATATCCTACTTACTATTGTAGTATACATACCAAAAATATATAAATACACAATTTACATGATTTAATCAACAACTATAACATATCTATTATTCTTACGAATATCTTCATATTATAATGGGCTTTCTGGCCTTTATGAGTTTTAATATTGAGGACAAAGGTAATGAAAAAAAAATATCTATATCATTGTCTGTTTATTATTTTAGGCCCATCAATTATTTTAAAAGCCAATCATTGGATTATGAGTAATATGTCCTTTCTCACTTCGCACTCTGGCATCGAAATAAATGGGGGTGATTCAAATCAATTTTTTGATTTGAAGTTTGGAGGCATAATAAATTCTCCAATTTCTATTATTAGTGGAAATTTGAACCAATTTGAGTCATTTGAGATTGAGAACACAGCCTCTGACATTTTCTTCTGTATATCAATTGTCGATGGAGATTCGAATCATTTTGAAATGTTTGAAATTGATAACTGTACTAATGCTATTGGGATTATTGATTCAAATAATAACGTTATAAGGAGAGGAGATATAACTGCATCACTCCGTGGGATTTTTCTCATGAGTCAAAGTTCAAAAAACATCATTGAAGAGAACAATTTAAAGGCAGTTTCAATAAATTCTGTTATAAGTTTGATGAGTATAGATCTAGAAGGGGTAGAAGAAAGCATGAATGAAATAAAAGGAAATACGTTTACTAGGTTGAACTTTCGGCAATCTTCACTTTCGTTGGGAAACACAACTTCGGGACTTTTAGTGGCCAATAATAATTTCACTGATTCGGGAAACCCTACTTATGCCGCTTCTCCCATGGTTATAAATGGTCCAAATAATATTATCAGTGATAATTTTTTCAAGTCTACTAACACTGATGTCAAGGAAATTATCCTATTGTTGAATGATGGCTACGGTTGTATATTTAGAGCCAACCGAATGCAGTTCCCTTTGAGTGTGTCGGGTGCCTTTTGTATCCAAGGTAGCCAAGGGGTTCACGATCATCTCACCGAAATCACATCCGATAATACATGCTTGAATGGCCAAATGACAAACCTATTTGACTGGGTTCCACCTACCACTACCCCACCACCAACCACCATACAATAACTGATGAGAACCAATTTAAAAATTTAAAGAAACTTTTGGACCATCTACCCAATGTATATATTAATGAAAATTTGAAAAAATATAAATATTAATTCATTTGTTATACATATAACTTATTTATCTACAATATTTTGTAAATTTTCGATTTGGTTTAAATATATAACCCAAATAAATAATAAAACACTTATTATTAATTCCATAACCTATATTAAAAGAAATCGAAGCTAAGAAAAATTACACTATATTTCCTAGGTAAATTGAATATGCGATCTACTTCTACATATCGACCCCATGATAGGAAATGTAAAGTAGAGATCAAAATTAACAATTTTGCTCAAAATTTTTAGGACAATGCGGATAGCTATATACATAAAAGGTCAAATAAAATGTTATTCACCATTCTTGTTATAATATATAGGGTACATTATAAAAGATGTTACTTTTTAATATGGATATATAGTCCATATTTCTTTTACTAATTCTATTCTATTACTTTTTTTATGATACATTCCATATTATTCCCAATTAGAAATTTCATTATATATTTGATATTTTAGGCTTGTATATATCAATTTACCTAGTATATAAATTTAAAGATGTCAAACTATTATAGTTAGAAAATGACTTATGTAAATGTGCATAAACTTAAGCTTGTGACTTGTGTTTTTTATCAGTTTGTTAACCTCTTTTGTAATATGAGACATTGCTTTTATCAATTTTTATATTTTATTGACTTTTAATCACTATCTAATGTTCAATCTCATTGGCATTAGCAGGGTTTAAAAAAGTCAACTTTTTGATTTAGGTCAAATGGCATTGCGATATATGTACATATTGGCTTTTATGGTGTTTGTATAAAAAATTCAACCTTTTGCATTATATTATGAAATATAGTTTTATATACAGAAAAATTGAAATTTTAATATTTTTAATCTCATTTTTGAATAATTTCAAAATTACATAATATTAAGAAAATTTGGATAGAACTTACATTAACATTATTTAATTATAATATAAGAAAAATCCTTGCCTTACTTTGATTTTATAGAAATTTTTCGGAGATTTTCTAAGAACATGAGATATTGAGATAATTTAACATTTTCTTTAATTTTTAAAATGTCAAATATTTGAAGCTTTTCAAAATTGCAAAAGCTAAAGGACTTTTTCTTGTTCCAAAAATATTCAAAAACCAATTTAAAGAAAAAAAAGCTATATCTCGCAACACGGTCGTAAGGCTATAAATTAAAGCATGAAAGCTGAATCTATATTATACACTAAAGAATTAAATTATTGCCTATCCGTTTTTATCAAAGGGTTTATCGTTTTATCCCCTTTTTTTGAGGATTAAAGTGAGGCCAAAATTCTAATAAACCCTTTGATCAAAATGAATAGGCAATACTACTTGAGTATTTTTTGTATGAGTTATTAGTAGATAGGTATTATATTAACAAAAAATACAAAGGTTAGGCAAGTTTTAGATCACACGGATATATAGCACTATAAGATTTGGATTTTTGAGCTGACTTTGCTAAAAATATTACAAAATATTATTTTAAGACTTGCAAAATAACATTTGAAAACTGCGTAATTAATAATCAACAAAAACTTTACATATTTATTCGGATCTTCGACTGAAAATATGCATTTTGAACTAATTATTATTTCAGTTTTAATATTTTTTGTATTACTGATTTATGTAACCAAACCATTGACATTGAAATCAATACTTGGTATATCCATCATATGCTATCTGGCTCTTTATTATTTGGCCTCAAATTTTACAGACACAGCTGAAAATGTACAAATTTTTGGTAAGATTTTTCAAAATATCATTTCGAGTATCCTACCATTATAACAATAATATGTATGTACCTAATACATAATAAGAAATTTTTGATTAATTGGCATAAGGCAAGGTTTTTAAAGGCATTTTGTAGACAATCGAGATCAAATTATTTTTAAATCAGAGTTTACAAAATAAATTTTAACGAAATTATAAATGACCTAAAAAATTTCCATGATTTTCAGTTTAATGTTTCGTTTAGGTATTTATTAATTTCTTGTAATTTTGGTTTTATGACATTAGAGGATGGGTCGAGAGTATCATTATCGGAGGTCAAAATTTTAAATTTCACAAAAGAACACTCGATTTACATCAGAAACTCGGATGATCAGTTATAGCAGACCAATTAAATTTCTATACCGGTTGTGACCTCGTTGACCTTAAAAATGTGACTTGCCTCAACAAAAGTCCTCCAGGGACAGAAAATAAAGATATTAATGTATGGATATTTACCAGTACATATTTATTTTTTATAAATAAAACTGAATTTCTATTTATATCGTTATTTTTAGTGGGGATGTACTTCACAGTCACAGGACATAGTAGAGGGTTTTAAATTTGGCGAGTACAATGTGTATTGTGTGGGATATGATAGTTCTGAAGACTACACTTTCATTATCATGGGTTCCTGTGCGGTAAATTAAACAAATTTCTGAAAAATTGCTTATATTTTAAAGGAACTATTTGGATTTCAGGCCTTTACCATGTTAAATCTTATATAAAGCCCGAAAGCCCTTTTAATATCTTGAAGATTTCTTTTTAAAAAAATTTAATTTTCTATATTTTCAAGTTCTACTACAATATTTTGGAGGATCTTTCGTGGGTCCAAGGCTTAAAAAAGCAAATCGATTATTTGGAGAAACTTTACACTGATGTGACTGGCCATGGCTTCTTTTCAAATGAAATACCAGTAATATGGATAATTTTATTGCTTACTTTTTTTATACTGATATGTAATGCATAATAATACTTTAATAAAATAAAGTTATATCTAGTAGGTAATATAATCTATGCATATTAAATGTGTTATATAGTAATATTAATACATAGTTTGTTAATTGGTATTTAATTAAAGATAAATTAGGTCATTTTTCATTAAAATTTACAAATATTTTGAGCATTTTATGACCAACTTTGTGGTAATAGTAGTTAAAATTTGTCCAAAAAAGAATACATAGGTTTTCTTTCGATTATTAAGTATTTTATTATTTAAAGCCACATTATACTACTAGGTATTTGTCTGAAAATATAAATAATAATTTAATGTACATACCTACATACTATGGTATATGAAATGAAGACATGTTCTAAAGAAAAAACGAACCAAAATAGATCAAAATTATATTTACTATATTTAATATAATATATTATTAGGGTTCACAGAATTATGCGAATTTTTTTTTTAAATGTGACGATTTCTAGTTTGAAATTATGCGTTTTTTATTCGATAGATAGATCTAAACCTGAAGAATTATGCGTTTTTTATGCGATACATTTTTTAATTATGCGTTTAAAATGCAATTTTTTCTCAAAATTTTTCTCATAATACAGGAAAAAAGTTACCTGCATTATTTTATTCAAAAAAAAATTCGAAAAATAAAGTTGTTAAAGTTCAATTTCGTGTAAAATATTTTGAGTTTTTAGAAATCTAGTTTAAGTTTTTTTGAATAAATCGCGAATTTTTACATTGTATTTTCATGCAAAAGTGAAATATGCATTTAAAATGTGTTTTTCTTAAAAAAACACTCAAATTATGCGAAATTATGCGTTTTCTGTAAAATTATGCGAAATTATTATTATGCGATTATGCTTTTACAAATTACATATTTGACCATCATTTTTCATGAATCTTAAAGATCCAAAATGTCAGAGTTCATATTTTAATACTTTATGGATTATGTGCATTTTTATGCGAATTATGCGTTCTGTGATCCCTATATATTATACTAGCTAAGCCAACTCACACTTTAATATCAGCGTAATTCTTAGTTAATTTATAATTTAATAACTAAAGTTAAAAAAAATCAATAAATAACCTAGCCTAAACCTAACCCTAACCTAACTTTAATCTAATAGAATACTATGTACAGTATACTATGATTCTATGATAATGATAATATGACTATAAGATAAATAAGATATCGTATAAAATTATATTTTACTTTTTACGAGTATCTGTATGTTATGGTATGGTACCCTACTACTACGAGTACTGTACTACGAGTAGTTCTCATTCTCAATATACCCATACATTTTTTAAGGGATTCGAAAAATTTGGCGGAATCAACATTTATAAACTTTTTTTTCGTTTTCGGATCGAGGAGTGGTGGGGATAATACAAGCTGACCGTATGCCGTATTCCAGCCGTATTTCGAGTTAGTATAGCCAAAGTGTTCACCTGACCTTACTAATACTAGATCCCATCCACCGTATGTCTTTTCCGCCAGGGGGCGCTGCTATTCAAAATTAACCGATTTTTACTAAAATTTACATAAAATTTTGACTAATAAACCGATTCTCTTGAAATAAGTTCTAAGTAACTTGACTTGAGATATTGTATTTTAAGATATTGTAGAATCTTGAAAGTGGATCCATTTCCAGGATTTACAATCGAGAATCTGGAAAGACGATTTCATAGAGCCAGGATATTTGCAATTATAACCTCAGCATGGTTTTTGCCAATGGGTATGGTCAAGCAAGAAAATGTAAGTAAATTAAATTAAATTTCAAGAACTAATATTTTTATTAATTACAATTACAAAATACAATTGAATTAAGTTACAAAATACATAATTTTGTTAATGGCTACTGACAAATTTTAAATTATATATCTATGTATAGTTGAAAAATATCGAAGATTTTGAAGTTGGAAAAGATGGAAATGGGAATCTGGATGATTATATGAAACAGGCTTTCAATCAAGGGGCTGAGGATAAATTTGATGGGACTCCTTTGAGAGACATTTTCCATGAAATTGCTACTGAATTGCATGAATTAGGAATTTTTTAATAATAATTTTATAATTAAAATTCATGAATATAAAATAAAATAAATTAATAAAATTATTATTTTGGGTTGAAATAGAACTTTTTAAAGTTAACGAAAATAACTAACGTTTTTTTACAAAGGAGAATTATGATTTTACACAAGAAAAATGGAATTATATATATATAACTTTGAGGCTGTATAAAAAGATAAAATTTAAAAATAGATCTGATAGATCATTCCTGGTAAAATTGCAATTTTGTAAACGTTATTAGAACAAAAACTGACACTTTAGTACTGTACCGATTTTAAATTGACATCCAGCCAGCCTATGAATTTATTTTTAGACCTGTTATAAGTCCAAATATTCACAATGTTCCTGGGCAATATTCACAATGTTCCTGGGCAACGACCAGAAGTATACACTTGACTATCAAGATATATTTTGCCATAAAAATCAGAGTTTTGTGACAGTTTTATCAAATCATTTGTTTAATAGAATATTTTTCTCGATAATTTTCTAAGTAATAAAAGCCAATTAGACCAAATCCAGCTTTTTACCGATTTAGAATTTTACCGATTTAGAATTTTACCGATTTCAAAATTTGGAAAATTCAAAAAATACTTTTTAACTGAATTTCAAAGTTTGCCTTTTTTCATATAGTTGTCTCAAAATTTCAATTTGACCCAATTCATATTATCTGTGCAATTTCTTCTTGAATATTCTACAAATAACAAATTGGTAGCAAATTTTCTCTAGACAAATTAATTTTTAAACAATTTTTTTTATAAAATCAGTTAATACCTATACCTTATTTATATAACCACTTTTTTCGTTATTTAGAAAGGTGTTGACACTATCTTTTTACGCAAAAATATGATGAAGTGTTTCAGATAATTGGAGATCGCAAAGTAAAAGATGGAAGTATTGAGTACCTTATCAGCTGAAAGCATCAGGAAATCACTGGTATCAATCATCAATTCAAGCGGTTTTTAAAGCTTATTTTTATTACATTACAAAATTTATTACATTTTTATGTAGATCCAGCTGGCAAAACGCTGAAAATATTAACTCACCTATTGCGCTTTTAGCCTACAATTGTATAAAAACGTAGATTTTTATGTAAATAAGTTTAAGTCCTTTTTGTCTTCGAATATTACAAGTCCATAGAGTAGAAAATAAAGTGAATATTTGTAAGTCCCACGAATAGTAATTTATTAAATTCTTCAATTAAAAGTTTTTATTCCTAGTCATGACTAGGAAGTTATAGGCAAGTTATAGGTAATTTTACAAGTATTTCTTCCAGAACCAAAGGAGAGTAAAGATAGCTGGGCTCTCAAAACGAACTGATTTGCTTACATAAGGTTATCCTTTATATATGAGGCTTTAGCCTTCTTATTTTGATAGATCCTTGGCTAATTTATTCTAAGGATATCTTAAGGTTAGATGTTTATATTTTTAACCTTCTTAAGTAAAAATTCTTGATTAATTAATTATTAAGTAAGGTGTATAAATCCTATATTATTTACATGGGGAGTGGATGAGGGATTTATTTGATAATTTACATATAGATTTCGATATTTGTAAAGGAGTATTTTTAATCGAATCTTTTTCCGTCATTTGCAAAATACAAAGTATTTTGCATTACAATGTACATGTAGGTGACATGCCGACGGTTAGATTAAGCCACACCGCTTGGCTTACAAAAAAATTGTAAATTTTTGGGGAAAAATTTCTCGTATATGTATTTTAGTTTAGGAATTTAAGTTAAATATTTTGAATGCAGAGTTCAATGCATTTTACAAAGGTTATAAAAAGTAAAAAAAAAACGGTTTTTTTTTCTATCTCATTAGTTGATTAAAACTCAAGAATATTGTCATATCATATCTGTATAGTGTAGGTTAGGTTAGGTTAGGTTAGGTTAGGGAACAGTATTGTAATGGGAACAGTATTGTAATGGTATAATATAGAAGGTATATTGTACGCTTCTAGTACAGGTGTTTAAAGTAAAAAATTTTTTATAAAGCTATATAATATATGACAGTATAATTTTAAAGTTACAAATGTAAGTACAGTACCTTTAGTGTAGGTTTACAAATGAATTGAAAAATTGTAAGAAATATTTTATTCTACCAGTAGTACTCAATTTTTTAGTGTGTATAGACTATTTCTGTGTTAATTTTCATTTACATTTGTCAAAATAAACAAATACAAGTATACTAGGTACTCGTATAAATTTTCGTGTTTTGTGCCTTGTTATTAGTCAGAAAAAAATGTGTGAAAAATTCGATTACGGCGCTTCAAGCAGCTTCGGTCCGTTAATTAAAAAGAAAGATATTCATGCATACAGAAAATAGATAGATTTTTGGAACTATCTTCCCCAGTCTTATGTAATCTCGTAAATTCACAGTATTTGATCTATTCGATAAAATTTGAAAAAAAAAATATGGTTTTTCTCTATAATTTAGTTTACAAACGACCATAACTTTGAGGTAAGATCTCATATTTCAAATTCGATTTTTAATATTTAACAATATTTTATCATTTTTAATTTTTTTTTAAATTGTCCCGGTTATAAGGAAATTCTTATTTAGGGTAATTCAAGTATTGCTCTGTAAATTGAGTTTTGAAAAGCTCATGTAATTTGGTTTGAATTTTAGTTTAAAATATTCGTACAAAATTTTAGCTTCCTAATTTTATAGGGAAAATAATTTTGATTTGGTTTTGTATTAGCTTTTAAATTTTAACCTCCTATTTGTTTATAGGGAAATTTGTTTTGTAATTAGCCTCCTAATTTATTAGGTAAATTGTTTTGTTTTTATCCACCTATTTTATGGGGAAATTGGTTTGATCTTTATCTACCTATTTTAAACAATTTAGTTTTTTATTTGTCTCATTGATAGGGCCCAAGTAAAATACAAACTAGATCGGTGCACATAGAGAAAATATTTGAATTTTCATTAATTTTGGTATATCATTTCGTGTTATAAAATTTTAATCATGTCAAAGAAATGTCTGGATCACATTTATCGGCCTTTACTTGTTTATCGTAATTTAACTCAAATTTTCAAAATATGAGTTGTACTCGTATAATTTGATTTTGTAGTTTTAAAGTAATGTCCTAAATTTTAAATCTAATGTATCAAATAATTTATTTAAGTTCGTTTTTGGTCTTTGAATTCTAAACAATCTATATTTTAATTGTAAAAATAAAATATTTTCTTCAGAAGTTTTTGTTGATCTCGATAGGTGTTGAATCAGTGAAAAATTTGTAGATTTCTAGGTGTCATCAAAACTATAAATATATACAAAATAAAAGAAAAAAGATTTCACAAGAAATTCAAAAACTCGAAAGGCTGTTGCAATACCTTCATTAGACGTTATTTTAGATGAACTCGAGAGAATAAAAGATTTTTTTGCCCTGCTGATGGTTTCCCGTATGTTAAAGAGAATAGAACTAATGGTAACTCGTACTTACAAATTCTTAATAAAATATAAATAAATACTTGGTTTTTTAATCTTTTTTTCCATTTATTTAGGTTGGAAAGACAAATCATATTTAAATCAACATTTCTAGAAATATGAAAATTGTAAGCCGGAATTAGAATTAAAGGAAATCTAATTTTAAGAATTAATTATAACATTGTTTAGGTTAGGTTAGTATTAACTTAATATTAATAATAAGATATTAAAAAAATTCAATTTATGATTATTAATTTTATTGTCTTATATATGATGCTAATCATTAGTCTATAAATAAGACTTTTTCAATTAAAAATAATGAAATACTAATAAAAATATATAATTTTAATTAAATTTTAAATAAATCTTTCAACTGAAATATTAATCATTATTTGTATAGATTTCATATTCTTTTAGTATAAAGCTTCAAAATTATATACATTTTATTTGAGACACTACATACAAAACAATAAGTAAATATTATAATTTAAATTTATACAGAAAGAAATTAGACATTTTTAGTCTATCAGAATTTTTATTAGTTTATCGGAGAATAATATCTATAATTCGAAGAACCATTCGGGACACATCTATAAATTAAGATTTTTTTACTTAATTTTTACATCTATAAAAGTAATTAAGCTAACCGTATATGAAAAAGCTATTCATGTCTTTCCTTTATGCATTTAAGAATCTTAACTGTATATCTATTTTTCTTAAAGAACTAATGGAAGCGTTGCTAAAATCAAAAATAATTTAA
>JAQIXA010003563.1:0-13692 GCA_034699045.1 Nanhermannia cf. coronata Gr-Ori-00579
TAATTTTGAGATATATCTTCGTATACATACATATAGTTATATCATTTGAAAATAGTTAAGTACTGATAGTTTAGAGTTAGTTTTGTCAGTTGTGCGATACACAAATCGATTTTTTTTTTGTTCTTCAGATACTCATGATAGGATACTTACTATTTAATTAGGATTTTAGTTATTTACCTAGCTATTAATATTCAAGTAAAAGTAATACTAGTGCAGTCGATTCTTCATTTAACATTCTATCAATACATAACATTTATTCATTTATTCATTCAATATTTTGGTTTGTCAAGTAATTTATTTTTTTGTCTTCTTTATTTAAATGTATACTTTCAGGGGTATACTTTTGAAGTAGAATAGCTACATGAGTATACATAATATATAGTTTAAATGTTATTATTCTCTTTATCATTACTTGATTATGATTTCAAGAGTAGGCTGTAATTAGCGATGAAGTAAATTTACCTACTTATTCATTAAACATTCCGATATCTATTTTTCCTTCTAGAATGATGACATCAATTCATTCAAGTTTAGTCTCAAATAGTAGCAATAAAGATTGGTCATGTGAGGTCACAAATGCAAACGGCTCACTCTTCTTTCATATGATAGATACTAGTGCAGGAGGACTAGTAGTTTCATCTTCATCGAATAATTATTTATCAACTGACTTTGGGATAAGGTTAAGTTTGAATACAAATGTAAGTATTAATACTTGTACATCTCCATTCTCTTCTTCTGCAATGTATACTAGTAATAGTGTACCTACATCAATAGTTATTTCTTCTATAAATGTACCTAGTAATCTAGTATGTCCACCAAGGAATACTGTGACTATCAGTTCATCGACTTTTCAATTTACTAGACCTGAAGCATCTCAATCTACACTATTCCAAGCTTTTTTTTCGGGTAGCAATAAACCTTCAGAAATTCATCAAGTTTCTAGAAATAGAAACATTACTATTGTAGTATCTTCTTCATTCATACCTTCATCAAACAGAGTAAATGATGAGGATAATAGTCAAAATTCAAACCGAGGGTTTGATGAACTATTTCAAAGGTTTCAAGGCAAGTCATTAGTTGATAATTTGGATGACCCAGCGATTATATCTTATGGGCTTAGGTACAATACATCTAAAGCATTTTATATTTATGTTTCTTTATCAACTATTATGAATAATATAGTTGTTGAAGAAGTTAATTGTCATTCATGCGATCATATTGAGCGGAATTTAGATAATTTCACCCAATCTAATTTGTTAGCGTTGGGTGAAACTGAAAGAAAGGTAGAATCAAAAAGAGCTAAGTATAGGAAATTATTTCAAAATTTCTTGTGCATAAATATGCAGGTAGACATTTCTTCTTTTTATATACCTAGTACTTACAATACTAGAGGTCAAATTAGAATTCAAGGATATTTCGACGACTTTTTACTAGAACATCCTATAATTCAAAATTAGCAGTCAAACAATATTTCTACACTTTTCATGGTAATTTTTCAGTTTATTTTCTTTTAAAATTCAAGCATGGAAATATATTCAATCTTCTATTCCATTGGATAATAAGTATTTAGATAAAGATAAAGTTAAAATTTAATACGGTTCATACATTTTTATTTTTTTTAAAGTTAAAATTCAGTTAACAGAGTTAATTTTTTAAACTCAATTTCAATTCTATTAATTTATAAAAATATGCAGTTAGATAAAGCCCAAATCAGTTAATTTCATTTATAAGAATGCATTTAGGTTTCATTCAAATTTTATGTATTGGTATAAATTCATGTTAGGTCAAAATTCAAATATTTTCTGTTTTTTGACCTCGTCAGAATGACCATGTTCTATTTAGGTTGGAAGTTAGATAGGTAGTAGAATTGTTAATTTTTTTTGTGTTTGTACAAGTATTTTGAAATCTCTATTTATTTTGTAGTACAATTTACAAGTTCTATTTCATATAATGTTTAGGTTTAAAATACTTATATTTTAGATTACATTACGTACAATGTTAAGATCTATGTCGTCAAAGTCATACAAACTTTGTTAGATTTATGTTAGTTTATGTTTTAGGGTTATTTTTTTTGTTGTGTAAGACCTACTACAGGCAATTTATCTTCTGACAGATATATGTATAAATCCTCGTTAGGTAGTTCTTAAAGGCTAAGGGCCAAGAATCTTATTTTGCTTCCAACAAGCACATTCTTTTAAAGAATATAGTAAACTGGAAGCAATACCTTTTGGACGCTTATTAGTTTAGTTTAATCTAATTTAATTTAAATTTAGTAGTAGTTACCTCATACAGATATTTCATATCACAAACCTTTCTTCCGTGTTATATGTAGATAGCTTTTGATAAAAGACTGTTTCTTTTCTATACTCAACAATTTTATAAGGATATATATAGGCGTAATTTGTTTTTTTTCTTACATTCATAATTATAAATTGTTAGTTGTCATTCGTGTTATTTCATGGTTTGGAAGAATTATCAAATTGTTCCTGAATATGGTAAATGTGATTTCTTACAACGCTAGGGTCACATCCATGGTTCGGTAAGGATTTTATGATCAAAGTGGTATGAAGCTAAACCTAACTAGGGTATAAGCTGGTATATTGCATTAGTCGTAAGTCCGAAGACTTTTTGAATTAATTTTTTTTACTGTCGGATTAGACGAATTTCATAAAATGTATTAATTTTTCAAAATTTTCAATTTCAATTTGAATAAAATTTCTTTACATTCATTAATTTTCATTAATTTATTCCAATTTCAACTAATAATTTAAAATAAAGTATATCGTTTAAGTAAAGCCAATTTCTTTTTTCTTATTTCAAAAATCAAAGCCTACTAACTTTTCTTTATTTTGAGAGTTTTAGGGATTGATAACCTCTATAGTCATCAAATAAGGCAATGATTGGTATAGTCTAGTATCAAATTCAACCAAAATTATTCATAATCTTGCATATTTTTCGTTCATCGTGTGAATACTTATGAGTGTGCACCTCTGTTGTTATTCTATTCTCGTTGAAATAGGAAGATAGTATTAGATTATTCAACTCACATTTTTTTTATGGTCTATTTATAAAATCTCGAGAGGTTTACTACATTTCGGACAATGTAATAGGTTTATGTGTATATGGTTTATTTTCTTTGAATTAACATTTCATACGATGTGTAGTACAAATAACTTAGGATTTAGAATCATGCAAGGGATCCCGTTCTAAAGTCCTCTGGTTGACAATGCACCCTAAGGTTTTCAGGATTTAGTGCAGCTTTTCATAAAGACCCACTATCGGGCAGGCTCCTTCAAACAGGAAAAAAAAAATCCATGGTAGTTCTTTTAGACTAGAGATCTAGGAACTGTATTCGCTACTCACAGCACTTATTTTTTGATCAATAATTTTTTTTGTTGTACCTTACAACAGGTTTTACAACAAAGGTAGGATTAATATTTTGTGTTGTACCTTACAACAGGTATTACAACACAGGTTAGATTATTTTTGTTGTTGTTTCTCTCAACAGGTATTAGAACAAAGGTGTACCTTACAACAGGTATTACAGCACTTAGGTTAATCTGGTTAAATAATTTTTGTTATACCTTACTACAGGTATTGGAGAAACATAGATATTAGTTAGAATTAGAAACAATTCTTATAACGTTCAATAGTATACTTTCATACAAGTAAATCATCAATTATAACTCATACAGTTATAAAAATACAGTCATGTATATCACACAGGAAGATAATCGGATAGTATTTTTTGTAAATATCAATAGTATACTTACATACAGCTAGATATTTATTTTGTATTAGTGACTCATACAGTCAGATCATGTTACTTATACAAACCTTTAGTCGATAATCGGGTAGATCTAAAAAATGATTAAAAGTTAGAATTATCAATTAGTTCATGCAACTACGTATTAAAACATAGATAGATTAAATATTTTCTTTTTTTGGTGTATTTGTGCAAATTAAAGTTAACATTTACAGTTCTCAAGTAACTCATAATGTTTAGATGGATAGAATAACAAATTTCTAGTCCAATTGTGGTAAAAATTCTCGTCAGAAGAATTTTATCTTTAAAAAGGTATTTAGATAATGGTATGTTACACGTTTAGGTTGGTAACTTCGGTAAAACGATGAACGATTTATCGTATTAAGTATGGAAAGGTATCTCTTATTCAAATACTTAGTCATGTAATGGTCAATTAGTTTAGATTCTTTTCAATGCAATTATACTTCTATAATAATAGAAGCCTAGAGTTAGTTAATGATAATGATAATGATAGTGGTTTTCAGTTACGTAGGTCAACTTATTTAGTTAATTAGATATAGTAAAATACTTTACTTTCTTTCATTCTTTTTCTCTCTCTCGTTAAAACCTTAAAATTAATTTAAATAGGTATATACGTACTTGTAAAATAGAAAATTCCACTCCGACACTATTTGAGTGTCGCGACACTTTTTGAATGTCGTTCGACACTATTTTAAAGTGTCGTATGTTACTGTGCTGGGTTAAACAATTTTTTTTGTGTCAATTTTACATGTAAGTACATACGTATATTTTTCAAGCTAATAATAGTTTTATTCGTTTATAAACTTCTATTAATAAACATTAAGTAGATAAATAATACACGTAGTTAAATATAATTTTTTTTGGTTAAGAAAATATGTGTATGTATGGGTAAAACTCAATTTTACACGTGGATACATATAATACACAATAGTTATTGAGAATAAAATAAAGAAAAGCAACATAAAAAGTAGTTAAAATAGTCATTTTTCAATAGTCAATTTCAAGTTTTTCTCTAGTTATTATAAGTAGTGATATAAATTAGATCAATAATCAGTACATTTATTAAGTCAAAATCTTATTAAAAGTATAGGCAAATAGTAAAAATAGAAAAAAAATCTCAAAAATATTTAGTTTATAGTCAATAACGTAATACCAAGCATGTACGTATTTGTAAAACACCAAATTTACATTTAGGTACATATGCAATAAAGTAGTAATAGATCTAAAAATTCATTTAAAAAGTCAAGAGCATGTAATTATATAGATACTCAGATATTTTTTATTCTTACATACTCTTTACTAACAATAGTTAAGAAATAGCATTTAAAAATCAAATAAAAATATAAAGTCAATCGGCAAATATTAAGGCTAATTATTTATTTATTTCAAAGTCAAAATCCTACTCAAGTCAATCCTTTCTTACCCGTAAAAATTCCTTAAACGACTCTTACATATCAGAATAGTCGAATATTGATGCTAAAAATATCAATCAGAAAGAAATCTCATTCTCAAAATCATTTCAGATAAAATTCGAGGCTAAGAATTGGTTGAATTAAGTCAAAGGAAAGGACGAAATCATGAAAACCAGCAGCAAATTATTCCGCATACCACAACACTCTGAAATCGGTCCTCAAAAGCAAAAAGAATTCTCAAATCAGCAAAAATCATTAAAATCTGTACTGGGATCAAGTAAAATCTTCGAAATCTGCGTTATGGGACAATCAAACAAAACCAAGTATGGGTAGGCTTAATCAAATTAGCTTTAAATCCTCACTATCAAATCGAATCCGAAATTTTCCATTTTCAAAATTCAATGATCAAATCTTAAATCAAAATATACGAGTATCAGCATCATCAAATCCATTTCCAAGTACAACTGTATGCTGAATCCGAATTATTCTTCACAAGATCGAGTTAGAAGAAACCAAAATCGACGAAATACCAAGTCGAATTCTGGGGCTCAACCTCAGAGTTCAAAAGTCCAAGTCAAAATGCGCCCCGAAGTCAAATAGCCTATCGGTAATTTGTCGGGCAAGTAAATAGCGCCTTGGTGAAGTCGAGTATGTGAACCCGCAGTTTAGCTTTTTGCAAGGAAAGTTAAGAGGGTACGTAAATATTCACTACTCAATTCTTGTGACGTCCCAATTCATCTCTAAATGTTTAAAATTCATCCAGAAATGTTCCATCCCTGAATAAATTTTGGGCGGTAATGTCAGGCAGGAGCCCTCTACGGATCACATCATTCATTATTTCATATATTAATATTACGATTATAAAATACATATTAAAGTCTCATAAATATTCTGTACTCTGAGAAGTCGTGATCAGTGTGGTCGGGCCTTTGGGCCGAGTCGGATCGTATTAATAAAAGCCTTGTAAAACGTATACCAAAACCCCGTGGAGTCATTCATATCAGACTCCAGCATATTTCATTATCATCATCAAGTCATAGAATAGGTCAGGCCATAGTAATTGTTGGAGCTGTTGTGTCATAGTTAGGAGCCGGACACAGCACCGCTTCACAATTGTAATCATTTACTTTTATTAATGATTTTGACTCATTTTTTCTCAAAATAAAAATCAAAATCAGAGTCTCAAAATCTCATTTGTTTCTTATTATAATAATGAAATTATTGATATACTAGATCAACATTAGATTAATATTTTCTTTGAATCTAATGGTTTGGCCGCCAAAAGTAGAAACAAATAACCAAGTAGGTAAGGTACTATCTCTAGTATAGTATAATCTCTATGAATAGCTAAATCTAAAGGTAAAGTATTTATCGAAGTTTCAAAAAAAGTTGAAATTTAGATTCCGATTCAATTTAAAATGCAGATTAAAGGTATTTTTTCAAAAATACTATTTTAGATTTCAATTTTAAGGAAAGTTTGAACTTGATTTTAAGAATAATACCTATTTGGTTTTATTTTCCAATAAAAATTTCATTGAATTTGTCAAGCAAAAGGTTGACTAATTGTTCACAACTTTTGATTTTGATAGGTAAATATCTAATAGGAAAATCTTTCAATTTCTTTTTTCAAATCTCATTGTAGTATATAAACTCCAACAGTAGTAGTAGTAGCATGGTACAATGTCATCTGTCCAAATCTCAATTTTAATCTTATCATTTGGGCCATCTTTATGGTATTGTCCTTGTACAATAAGTAACTATAATCTATTATCTTATCAGTATCAGTAGGTACATAGGTATGCATGTAGGAACTACTTATTTGAAGTATTTTAAATCCATTTAGCTTTCTGTCAAGATAAAATAATATTATTATGACAGGTTTTTTGGAGATTTTTACTAAAAAAAAAGTACCATTTAAATTGTACTTTTGTGCAAAAAAAAACCCTTCGTTCCGGTCTCTTTGTCCATTTTTATTGAGACCACAAATGTCCCAAAACTCTCTCAAATTGTAATAATAATTATTATTATTTTAAATCAAGATTAAGTTAAACCCACAAACAGACAGAGTATAAAATAAATTAGGAGATTAAACTTGAAATAACTTGATGTACAGAATGGTTACGATGGTCATATTTTACCAAAAAAACCAACTTATTCTTCTTATATATTGGTACAGTTTGACGAGAAACTGTATTTTTAACGAGGAAAAAATAAACCCATTGTATTTATTTATAAACCATTTAAAGAGATTTGGGATTCTCAATTCAGGCATATTTTGATTCAAAAAATGCAAAATATTATGCTCAAAAAATAAAATTTTAACTATTTCAAATCTTTTCTTACTAAATCTCAAGTTACCTATATTATTAGAGTTTGATTTTCTTCAAAATTTGAAATTTTTCTGTTAAAATACAATCTGCCTAAAAAGTACTTAAGTTGGTATAATTTATGATTGTGTATCGACTGGGCCAATAATAAAAACATGGGTATCGATTGTACAAATTATAAATGCTAATAGAATATTATCCCAAAATATAAATTTTGAATTCCATTTCGCACTTCTCTTAATATTTTACAACTTTCGATATAGAAAAAAAATAATCTAAAAGCCGACAAATACCAGTAATTAGAAAGATTTGCAAGTTCTAGATTATTTTTTCTATCTCAAAAGCTGCAAAATACAGATATTAAGAAAAATGTGAAATGAAATACCAAAATTTATACTTGGGCCCAATTCTAGCAGCATTTATAATTTGAACCAGTTGATATTTATTTTGAACCAGACGGTATTGGACCAGTCTGTACGGTATAATACAATAATTTATAACTTTTGTTCTAATTTTTGACAATCATTCATTTATTTTGGCAATAAATGCATTTGCCTCGCGAAATTTGAATGTTTTTTGTCGAAAAAATTGTTTAATACCTAAACTCTAAACTGTTATGAACTCTGTAGGGGTTCAAATATATATCAAAGATATAATAAGGAAATTTCAGATTTTTATGCGGCTAGTCATTAAGCATTATGTCAGTAGGTTAAATGCAATATTATACCTATGTAGATAATAAATGCATAATAAGTATTTTTGTGGTTTCAAAAAATTACATTTTTGTGCAATTTCATGTTCAATGTTCATGTGCTAAAATTGGCAGTTTTTGGCACAAAAAAGGCAGATCTTGTGTGAATTGCTCAAGTCTAAATCAGATAGAATTTTAATTTTTGAGCTGTATTCCTACATGTAAAACTCATAGTTTATAGAATCTTTTACTTTAAAAAAAGGCATTTTTAATAGGTCGCTTTATAGAGAGATTTCTTTATGTCAATCTCTTGAGGTTGGTTTTGTCACGTATTAAATAAACTTTGGGACATTTTTTTGTCAGATTTTAATGAGCTTTTGAAGTCTTTCAAGTAGACCACTTAGTGAATTGATAGAACATATGCCGAATTAAACCCATTTTAATTGGATCAAAATAATTGTGCCTACTTATCTATTACAGAGTAGGCATATTGTAGTATAGTATATTTAATTTAACATAACAAAGTCTGATCTAAATCTAAGGATTTTGCAAATAAAGTAAAGTACCTACCTAAATTAACAATAAGTTTAAGTTGAGCTTTTGTTCACAAAAAGTAAATCAGGTTAGTTTCGCAGTGCAGTAGTAATATTATGTACAATTAATTAGATCTAGTTTGTAAGTTTACTACAATTTAAATTTAAGACGATTAGAATTAGTTTACAAATCAGTCAAAATAATCGAGAACTGTACACTATTATTGATTCTAGAATTGATTGATCTAGGCTCCAATTTAATTTTATCCCTATTTTGATTGAATTTACACCTATATTTTTGGCATACCCCTACACCTGTTAGAAATGAACCCAAAATGTTTTTAAATTCTAACCTAAACTAAACTAAAAAGAAAGATTTTAGGTTAATTCCACACAGCATGGGTAAAGTTAGGCCAAATATAAATTCATCCAAAATAGGAATGAAATTAAACTTGAGTCATTGATTTAGGTTTAAAAAGTATTTATCTAATCCTAAGATACATATACCTTCTTACCTACTACCTACCTACCTCTTTATAACACTAGAGATTCTAGAAATGTACCCACGTATATCTATAGAACTAACAGAAATACCAGATTTTGGTCTGTCTCAAAACTTGTAAAGTTACAATGGGGACAAAACCTGGTTTTTATACCAGAATTTAGTGAAAAAAATCATTCCATGTAAATCATTCTGGAATAATTCAGAATGCTCTTAAATTTTTGAATAATTTCTTGAAATTTGTAAATATCTACATAGGTATATTGATATAATTTTGTGAATTAATCAAAAATGTCAATAATACTTTGTATGTATCCTACTAAATTTGAATATAAAATACTTTTTCAAACCCATATGGATTGCTATATATCTATATAGGTTAGGTACAGTACAATTAATTGTTCGTTCAATATTAGTTTACTTGGATCAAATATTGACTCAAATTTCGGAAATATTTTGTGTGATTTATTTATTTTCATTTGGCTCATTTCGTGATATTTCAGAAGTTCTATTTTTTTTTTCTAAAAAAGTTTTTGTGCTTTTTCTAGCACTTCTTTACTGTTTACTACAGCAATACTATAGGACTAATACAACTAGTATGATTGATTATTATGAATAATCTAATCAATCTTGATTTATGTCTAAATTGGTGAAATAAGAGCAAAAGTAAATATAAGTAGGTTACTTTTTACAAAAGGTCCTTACCTATAATAGTAGGTAATTATAACAATTTTATTGAAATTAGAATTTCATATTTGACTGCTAAGTAATACTATACAGTGTGATAAGGTAATTGCACCCAAGTACTTATACTTATAATGGTTGAGCTCTCATTTACACGCTTTTATGCATATTACTTTATAAATTGTAATATCGTAAATTTTCTAACAAAAATTTGCAATTTGCCCTACCAAAAATGTAAAATAATTTCTCTTATTTAATATTTAATACTGATACTCTATACTGATTTAGATACTTGAATGATAATAGTCAAAGTGAAATTACATAAAAATTAAAATCCTTTCCATTTTTTCTATGCATATGAGTTTCAATTTCATTTCATATTCGATTTCATACAGATTTCAAATTACAGATATTCTATAAAGTACATACGTATCGAATACTGATAATCGAGTCATATTTTTGAGTAATATCCAACCTTCCGGAACAACCACTTCTTTTGAACTTTTTTAAATACTTTTTCTCAAATTCTATACTTTTTTTTACACACTTGACAAGGCATATCACTTATCCTTAAATAAATATCATCAACTCAGGTAAAATCGACTACTCAGATTGTAATATTTCCTTTATTTCATAGTGCGACAAGATCATTTATGATTGAGACACACAGTACTTACATTATAGGCATATTCAAATTATTACTACTTAATTTATACTACTTAAGTATAAATTATAGATTTGTAGGTATATTCCTTAAAATATGAATTCGATTTTATCTAATCAAGCCACATTACGATAATGTATCATTTGCTCATTTTACCAACCATATTCGATTCGAAATCTATCAATTTTAGCACGTTACTACCATATATGTAAATACTAACTACTAATACATTACTTTACTTTTTGAACCATTTTTGATTCAATTCAATTTACCGTTTTTTTTTTTTTTTTTATACTTTTTTTGTCTGATGCTGAGAACTTTACCAGCCGGTTACCTAAGTAAAATACCATAGTCCATAGTATCAGTAGTAGTAAGAATTGTAGAAAAACCTATTTTTTTCTATCGTCTACCTTATGCTTCAAAAAATACCTCTTTACTTTTTATACTCGACTCAACTCGACAGATAAATTATTTTGTTCGAGTCGATCGTGTGCCTTTGTAGTAAAGTACAGATACTTTTAGGTACATAGTAGTACTTACCTATATAATCCATTTTGAACAAATGCATTTCCGCTTTTTCCAAATCCCAAATTGTTACACAAAAAAGAGCACTACTTTATCAAAACTCATTTAACATTACCTTTATTGCGGTATATCTTTAAAATGTATTTAAATTTAAAGCTCTAAAGAAATTTTTATTGACCTATGGTTCTTATTTTATAATGAATAAAAATGAGATTAGATCCAAAATTTTGCCAAGTTTTGTCAAATTTTGTCAAATATTTAAAAACAGATTTTGCCACTTTAGAACTAATTTTTTGTAGAATTTTATGTTCACATATTTTAGATACAGATTATTCGTGATTTTTAAGAATTAAACTTTGAATATGGGTCAAATTTTTTTGATTTGAAAAGTCTTTGAGTTTGAGAACTTGACCTTAATTTGGTCTATAAATTTTTCGGAAATATTTAAAAAATTTAAGGTAAGGTAAGGTTAGTTGAGCTTGAGCGAGGTGTAGTAAATTTTAAATTTCAATTAAAATTAATTTAAATACTATAAGGCACTTGATTATTCTCGCTTATTTGCAATTTAACGCACCCATTGGTAATTATAAGTAAGTTGTAAAAGATCACACAAGGTCATTTGAATTATTTACTAGAAAGTTACTTTGTTTTAAAATTTTCTAAATACCATACTTACTATAGTATAATACCTAAGTAGTATTAACAGGACAGGGGTACGGCAGGTATTACTTGTAAATACTTGTAAAGGAATTACAGATTAAAAAAAGGGCAAGTAAGGCAAAAATGAGGTTATGAGGAAAAAGTGTATGAGGAAAGGTCATTAAAAATACGACTCAAATGTTGTTAAATATCATATATGCAGTAGTACATGGGTAATAAATTATAAATTTATTTCATTTTATAGGATACAAATACATATTTGTAAATTTGTATCCTATAAAACATGTGTTTTTTTTATTTGATTTGAGGGTCAAAAAAAAGTTCTACTGTCTTCTATAGTACTATAACTGGTAGTAATACTAGTGGCAGAAATTTGTCGACCTTATTTCCCGGAAGTTGGAAAAGTGATTCTCTAGTAAACAATACAATCTACCTTAATAATCTCTAAAAATAACAAATTTGATAAATTACTAAAAATCCTCAGTAAATTTTAATTCATAATTTATATTAAAAGCAAATTTAAATATGTAGGATTAATTATGGCCGAAATTTTGATAATTTTTAAAAAATATGCTTTTCGTTCTAAAGTAGCCAACTTTGGTTTCAAATTTATGATTTTTTTGATCAAATCATTAAATTCCACAATTTGTAAAGAAACTGTCACAAAACTTAATCAAATTTTGATGCTCTAAAATGTATTTTAAATGATAAGTGGCTTAAAAATTCAGAATAAATGTAAATTTCAGTTTATAATTTCAATTGATCATTTGAAATGAGATATTAAAGACCAAAGACCATATTTAAATACCTACTTGTTTAAAAATTTATAAAGAAAATGAGAAAATTTTGGTACTAAAACTTTGAATTTTGGTATAAAAAATTTGATTTCCAGACCAATTTCTACGAAAAATACTCAAAACCGAGATATTTTTGATACTTTTAATGCATTTTAAATGGAAATAATGACTTGAAAGATTTTGAAATTGGCAAAAATTACACTGAACCTATGGTGTTTCATTGTACCAGATAATAATGATAATCTAATTAATTGTAAGTTAAACTAACGGGAACCATGGTCAATTTTTCATAACTATATCCATTGGCACAAATTGAGTTACAAAAAGCAAAAATTGTCAATTGTCATATCCTATGTCCTATGTCATTAAACCCATTTATTTTCTCTATCTGTATTTGCACCGGAAGTTGACAATTCCAGAAATTGTTTGTTTGTTTTTAGTATCTACTATCTCTAGTATTAGTATCTGTATCTGTAGTACAGATTTGCTCATGTTTAGCTAGCCTAAATTAAAGTTGGTCTTTTTTTTTACGTTTTTTTAACATTCAAATGGGTCATATAAAAGTTTTTGTGTAGTTTTATTTAAATTTTAATTTGGTAGGGTACTTTGAAATGAGCACTTTAGATTTGAAATTCGCAGTAAAGAGGAACTTATTCAAATTATCTTTAAACTTTGAAGATAATGAAAAAGTTGAAATACCTAAAATTATACTAGACCTAGTATACTGGTACATACTACGATATGTAGTTTCGCCATAAATATTTAAACTTTAATGGAGATGAGAATAATTATGTAAAATTTAATAGATTTGAAAAGTTTGCTCAAGATTTTGAAGCTAATTAGCTCCTTAACGAGTTTCCAATTGACTTCATTTGACGATCTTGAGATTTCAAGAAGAAAATTTATTTTATTGTTATGTAAGAACTGAGAATAAATTTAACTAAAATTAAAAAAAAATATAATCTTGAAGCCATCATAAGAGTATATACCTAGTAGGTAGTATATACCTACCTACTTCAATCTTAAGTTCTTATTGTTATTGCCAACATAATTGTGTACAAATTGCAAATAATTTTATTTTAAATGAACATATTGGTCATTTAAATCTTA